>PVJL010006795.1:9702-86735 GCA_004026885.1 Lyroderma lyra | reverse complement strand
GAGAGTTTCTTAAAACAACATTTTATTTTCCTTTTGGTGGTTACATTTTTACCTATTATGACAGCTGAAGGACTTTGGTTTGTGTTGTGGGTTAAGCTGTCTACCCTGTAGTCCGTATGTTGAAGTCTTAACCCCTACTGCCTAGGTATGTGACTGTATTTAGAGATGTGGGGTCTTGAAAGAGGTAATTAAGTGAAAATGAAGCCACTAGGGTGAGCCCTAATCCGATGTGACTGCAGGCCTTACAAGAAGAATTAATTAGGACACAGACTCGCACAGAAGGAAGACCATGGGAGGACAGAGGGAGGCGTCAGCCACGGAGAAGCCTCAGAGGGCTAGAACCTGGTCTGCACCTTGATCTTTCATTTCTAGTCTTCAGAACTGTGAAAAAAAAATACATGTCTGTGGTTTAACCCAGCCGGTGTGGTATTTTGTTATGGCAATCCTAGCAGACACACACAGTTTGCAAGGGGACATTGTTATAGATAAAGGAAACAAAAAAATACACAGACAGTCGATGCAAGATAAAGACAGAAAAGTGAGATGTCTCCAGGGATCTCCGTAGGGAGAGTTAAAGCATCTTTCTAGGATGCTGCCGTGAATCTGACACAGTCTTTGACCTATCACGGCTCACATCCTGCATTTTACATCTCAGGTCAGCCCTGGGGCAAGCTGGTTATCCGTGTTTTCCCCAATACTAGCTTATAAATTGGGACAAAGATAAAAGAAACTAAGACATTAAGAAAGAAATTGAGAAAGAAAAATAAGCACCAATACACTAAAGATAGCAGATTTTCTTGAACCAATGCTTAATCCAAATTATGCACCTGAAATTATGTATAATACATAATTCATAATTTCACAAACATTTCTTGAATTCTGAATTTACAATAAGCATTGGTTAGGTTTGGAAAAATTTAAAATGTCATCATCCGTATCCTCTCAGTGACAATATAGTAGAGAGCAAATAATTTTTGGAACATGATTTTAAGGACTGAGTTATGTATAAGACCCCCTCCCCCTCATTGTCAGCATTCACATTTCAAGATGAAAAGATTTGTGGAGATTATTTTGTTCCAGAAAGTTATCCCGTCTCTGGAAAACTGACTTTTTTCTAGATGTGTTTTTGTCTTGACAATGTTTACTTCATCATCTCAAATGGTCACATGAAAAATGATAGCACAAGTCACCAAACTCTGCCTGCCCGGGGTCTCCTGCTCCTGCTGAACACACTTGAAGTGCTTTTTCCTTTCATGAACTGTGTTATCATTTTTGTTGAAAGTATAATGTAAGAATAATAAAAGACGGCCTGAATATCAACAATAGGTTAAGAAAGAAGTAAATGAAAGAAAACATCACATATGGTCAATTCAAATAATTAAAATGTGAAAAAGGAACAATTCTCCCTATCCCCTGGCAGGGAAGATATATTGCTATATTGGTGACATATAGCAAAGTACAGAAAATGTAGATAATAAAATGGTTAAAAAATTTTAAAGATCCTTCTTGTGTTCTTCATAGTATCTGAAATACTATGGTATCGTTTCCCTATTAACTTTTTAAATAATGTTATTTGCATTTGCTAAATGATCTACTTGCTTTTGTGTCCTTATGTTAGAGTTTATTGATAAGGAGACCCCAAATTGATGGTGGATGTATTTTAGGGCAATAGTATAGTCCTTAATCCAAGAAACTCTAGCGCAGGGTCTGTGTGATGAGTGGACTCATAAGTAACCTGAGGGAAGAGATTTTTTGAATAAGAATTGGATGACGCATGGGGCAGATTCTCAATTGTACTAAATACGGTATAACCACGCACTAAATATTTCCATGTAAGTGTGTTTGAGCTCATTGTGTTAAACAAACATGGGTTGTTGTTTTTTGTAATTGTGAAGATCTGTTTATCTCCAAAAGCTTCCATGTTAAGTTTATTGTTGTTTTAATTTCCGGCGTCATTTAATGAGTCTGTATTCCAGTTTCTGAGAGTAAGTTGAAAACTTAGCTCCTCTCCCTAGTATAGCTCATTTAAAAATAAGTAAATAAAAGAGGAGATAACATTGGCTTCCATTCTGGTATCTTGTTTTGACGGTCAACAAGTCTTTCTATTTGTCTTACCATATTGTGAATTTGCAATCCTATTATGGTGTCCCTGGAATAGGCACGAGGAGATTACGTCTTGCAACAGTCACTCAGTGGAGAGAAATCGCACCTCCGACAGCTCCTAGCGTCGGCACAGCCATTCTGTGTCTGTTCAAGTGCCTTTGGAGATGGACTGTGTACCAATTCATTCTATTGTTGGACATTGCTAATTCTTAGATGGTGTTTCTTTAAATTAAAAGTAAATCTGGCCAAGCCAAGTTAATTCCTTGCTCACGTGGCTTGAAACATTCCAGAACCTTCAATTCCTACCTCTGCCAATGCTTCAAGTCAGCTCAAGTTAAACGTAGATGCTTTCCAATGTTAGCCATAAGCGTCCAATATCATGAAAATAAAATAATGCAACGAATGTGTTATGCAGAGGTGATCAAACCATGCCCAAGAAAATGGCTTTGGCAAATACGAGCCAGTGGGGTGGCCAAGATTCTTACCATGTAAATGGGAAGTTTATGAAATTACTAAGTTATTTGGTACCTCTCATCAGAGGAATGGCAGAACTAAGAGTAATGAGAATTGTCTAGAATAAGTAAGATGTTATCTATACGGTATGTTCCTTAAACTCTCCATTGCTTTGTATCAGTCATATAAATTTAAAATTTGAATTTTGAGATGGATCACTTTGTAATTTTATGCATATTATGGAAAGATGCCAATGACACCACCTGATTTGTTACATTCCTCAAGAAAACCACAGTGACAGTCTCAGAACATCAGAGCTATAAATCCTGTCCCAAGGAGATAAGAGAGCCTCCTCATCTTCCCAGCTGCTTTTAAGACCATCAGCACTATGTTGAATTATTTATAAAGGTCATGTAGGCATATTAGATCAATGACATTTTTTTTTTAGGCAGGATAATTTACGTGTGTCTATTGAGGTTTTTTTTTTTAATTAATACATTTTAAGGCAAGGATTTTGAGCAAAAAATTGTCTTCATACATATAGAAAATATACATATTAAATATATACATTACTTGTTATTGTTTCCCCCTAAAATATGAGGCCGATCACCTTGTTGGTGACAATTTATGGTATACTTAGGTTCAATTCCTGGTCTGTTATTATTCGCCATTGATGCTTCTTAGTTCAAATAGATGGGATGCAATAGAAATGCGACACCAGACGTGTTATTATGACACCCAGTAAAGTTTGTGATGGAAGCTAACGTATATTATGAAGAAAACTCACATAACCAAATAATCCTCACATGGCATATTTACAACATGCACAGAGAATGACTGGGAAAATAGATTTTACAAGTTGCTAAGATAGAAAATGTGGGAAGGAGAAGGCTGCGGGCCTGCCACGTTCCATCCAGACTCACGCCTGCCCACCTGCTGGTTTTCCTCCGGGGGCCCTGGCCGCCCTGCAGAATCTACTGTCCCACACGAGCGGTGGCCTTTCTCCTTAGGGCAACGTGACAGGAAGGAGCTTGCAGAGTACGAGCTGTACGTATTATAAACGCAATCACGCACCGTCTCCAATTCTCTTTATGTGTGTGGAAACGCTATCCGTTATGCAATTACGGGACATGAATTGTGTGCCCACAGTCATTGAGAAGGCTAAGGGGGTCGGGACACGCAGTCATGGCACGACAACATTAAACAAAATAGAAATTAAAATCCAAGCACTCTTCAGTCTAGAAGCTACTAAACCTCTATGACCCTCTATTTCCTTTTCCATACAACATGGAGCAATAAGCACTGTGTCTGAGAGCTGCTGTGAGGTCAGAAATGACCACCGCACTGCGCACGGCACAGAGGACAGACACTCTGTACGTGGTGCTGGCACGTCGGGCCAAGACCTCACACCAGAGTTTCAGTAATTGTCTATGTTAAGTGCGATTACACGACGAACCACCAGGTGGTTTCTCAGGCACACCTGGTGCACTTCCCAAGAAAGACACAAAGAAAACATTGAGCTCTTTCTGTCCGTGCTGCGAGCACTGTGCAAACCCTCTCATGGGGACTGGAACGGACAAATGAGACTTAAGTCTCCCTCCTCGGGATGCCAGGCTCCTCCTGGGAGCTGGACCAGGTTTCAGAAACCACACTGGTCATCAGGACCAGCCTGTCACAAAAAAATCCTGCAGGGTATCCTATTTTCTGTGTGAAATTCCTTTAACATCTCATCAAATTCTCCGTGGTTTTTGCCTTCTTAACTATCCCAGCTACATTTAATAACGCTGACCTTCAAACTGTACTGTTAATAGGTACTAGTGCTTCGTTTCCTCTCTTAATTCATGCTTTATTTTGCATGGAAACTTCATATATGGTGATTCAATTACTGGAACACTCACTTGACCTTGTTCGCTGTTAGTCTCTATTATTCTTTAACTTTGGTTTATGTATAATGTCTCCAGGAAGGCTTTCTCTGCTCTCTTACAGAGTTAAGCTTTCCCTAGTATATGTTTTCACAGCTTCCTTTTTTTGTCATTCTGTCCATTATCACTCCTTTGCTAAGGACTTAAGTTGTATTATTCTTTCATTACACATTGGGCTTTTTAAGGCAAAGTGTCTGGCCGCCAAGTTCACCAAAGCAGCCATAGAGCCTAGATTAGTTAATGGTGCACAACAGGCAATTGTGTAATTAAAAAAAAATGTCCTGATGTTTCTCCTGGGTTTCTTAGAGTTGGAGAGAACTCCTAAAATTTTTAAAGAGGATGACCTGCTCCACATGAAAGCAGTCTGACAGACACTTTGGATTTGAACTCTTGTAACTCAATCACACAGTGCTTGGACATTTGACCTACAGAAATGTTATATAATAAATGGGTGTTTCCACTGCTGACTTTGTGGTGGTTGCTACAAACCTAGAAAACTAACACAATTTCCCCCTACGTTTCTCCAAAAAGAAAAAAAAAATGGTAGTAATTTTGATATTCTTTTTTTTAACAAAAACTTTGAAAACAATTTCTTTTATTGTTAAGCTTATTGGGGTGACATTGGTTAGCAAAAATTACATACATTCCTGGTGTACAATTCTACAGCGCATCGTCTGTGTGTTGCATTATTTGTCCAAATCAGTTCTCCTTCCATCACCATATGTTTGTGTCCCTGTCCCTTCTCCCCCACCCGCTTCCCCACTTACCCTCATGTAACTACTAAACTATTGACTGTGTCCATGAGCTTTTGTTTCTCTCAGAAAAACAATTTTTTTAATGTTGCCGATTAAAGAAATTTCTACTGTTTCCAATATTCAACCGAATATTGGAAAAAGTTGATAATTTCTTAGAAAAGTTAAAATGAAAATTTTTTTTCTTTCTGTGGCATCTTAAAATAGGTAGCTCAAGAGCAGGGCATTCATGCATGGATCGTCTTACCCATGAAGAGAGGAACCAGGTTGATATACAAGCTTTCAACTGTCTAATGTTCCAGTTACAAATGCCTATTTATAAAACAACCAAAGGGTAGCACAAATATAACATTTATAAACCATTGCTCAGGGGCTTAGAAGACTCTCAAAGCAGAAGACCCATCAAGTCAAAAACATGAAGCAATGATAACATAGAAACCACTGTTTTCTAAGAATAAGGAGGAGTTTGAGGAATAGGAATGAACTAGAGGTTTTAATAATGAACACATAGCATTTTGTGATTGCAGTGTTGAATATATGCTTTAACAGCATAAATTGTCTTCTTCAACCTTTCACTTCAAAGCTTATAATAAATGTCCTTTTCACAAAGCTCTGTTTTTTGCTTATAAAACTTTGATGATATTTAGAGTTGTGTCTTCCTTTCTGGGGGAAAGAATCCCCCTTTCTGAGGGATTTTGTTAAAAAAATCAAGCTTGCCCGTGGTGAGTACCATGACACACTGTTGAGATAATTTAAGCATCTCAGTTGGGCCTCATATAACTGGATAAGTATGCTGTCTATGTCATCTATAATTTGATAAAAATGTTGAACAGAATAAAGCTAATGATGTTAACATAAATCATTTCACAGAGAAGCTCATTTAGTTGGACATTTTTTTCTTACTCAACAGTATAATTGTCCCACCCATTCTTTATTACTGTCACCACAAGGGTGACCACAAATAAATCCTCAGGACCTTGAAAAATCATCATGTTAAAACCCATATAAACTACAAATCGCCATGGTTTCTGGATGAAATTGTGGACTCTTGCCAATCTCTTGGAATGAATATATATAAAAAATAACCAGATAATTCTGGCTTTAGTTTTCTTGTACAAGATTTAAATCAGGTCTGTGCAGTCAGCCAATCCTATGGCTTGTATATGAAGACTCTTCCATACTCATTTCAACATAAATTGTCTATATCTAGCAATGCGTGCTTTTCCAAATTTTCATACTCTGCAGTTAAGAGTACTTTTCCCTCCTCTTCCCAGTTTCTAGACACTGAAAAGAAAAAAAAATTATCATTTCAACATCCCATTTAAACAGCTTCCCTTTGTAGCTACTTTCATTTTGTTGCATTATTAATTGACCATGTTAAACTGCACATTTTCCATATTTTTTAGTCACTTTAAGTGTGATTTTTATGTCTGATGTCATAGTGAAATTTGCACTGACTTAAGTTTTCCTAATGAAATTTGGTAAGCTTCTATTTCTACACATAGCCCTTGAGTCTCATGTACTACGAACTGGAGAATGAAGGCACTAAGACATAGGTCTTATTTATGATGGCGTGCTATCCAATTGCACTGCACCTGTCTGGATCATAGGTTTGCAATAATGCACTGAGAATGATTTGAATGGGTCATAGGTCTAATGCGTTGAGCACATAAACAAAGACTGCCCATGGAGAGTGTTAATCCAAGCTCATTAATTTTTGAATTCACATTCTGCAAGTTCATCCAAAATTTATGAACCACATCAGAGTTTGGCTTCAACAGCAACAGAGACATAACTGAAACATATGGCTGGGTGGCAGGATGGGGTCCTTGGCAGTGCTCCTGCAGAGACCCAGGTGGAGTGAAACCCATCAGACCCTCACCACAGCCGTGAGAGTTACAGCCCATGGGAGAGGAATGCTGAGTCATGTCTCTGAAATTGCAAACTAGACTTATTTACAATGACTTCTGAAGAGAATCTCATCGCCTTAGTTTAGTGGGTTCTCTCTTTTAGAGTATGTCTGTTTGCGTGATCATTTAAATGACGTAAAATCCATTAAATTTATTTTTCCATGTTCCATGTATGCATAGGTATGTGTATAGTATATATACACACACATTAATCACCGCTGTAATATGTTATGTAAATTATAAATCGATGTCACTACAACAAATTTAATAAACAAATTTTTAAAAACTATAAAAACTACAAAACCTATTTCTAACAAAAACATGTATTTCAATGTATTATTTTATAATTTAGTAATGGTATAAACACTCTTTTGACACTAAAATATTACTTGAATAATGTTTTCACGGAAATAAGGTGATTGAGTATAAAACCTTCACGTCGATGAAGACAGACTACAGAAGATCCCATATTTTCACTTCCCTTATGTGTCAGATTTACATACATTTTCTCATGTGATGAGGACTTGCTGAAGCTTCTTTGTGTTGTGAGCTCCCAATGTCTGCTCACATTATGCACATCAAGCAGATAGGCTTCTGCTGTTCAGTATGGGGTTGTTCCCAGACGCAAGCCTTCACCCCGTGCGTTTTTCCTCTCAATTGGGAGCAGATGGTTGCAATTATCTTTAAGTTATAGACACCCTCTGCCTTTGCATTGTGAAAGACAAAATAAAAGCAGAAGATGTTACCTTCCGGCTCAGCAGCTATGTAATTCAGAGAGAAAACGTTGGCACTGACTCCCACGATGAAGGGTTAAACTTCCATGAACGGGTGTTTTATGCTTCTATTTTAGTGACTGCCATTTACACTATCGCATGTTATTAATTTGCATTTATGTCGCGGGAGGGTTCATGTAATATACAATTCTATGGCCTCACCTTCTCGAATTACGATGCCCAGAGTGCAAGATAAGAGATTTCCATATCAAATAGTTCCAGATTAATATGGCCTAGAAACTAAGGCAGTGTATCACTTCTGCTGGGTCACAGGCTCATACTCCAACCCCTATAAGAACACTATTTTACTAAACCAATGAAGAAGTACCATCATAGACTGTCCATAACCTTGTAGGCCATAGTTCCTTCAAGAGCACTCATAGTAAGTATTGTGCGGTTTAATTAAATTGACTGAACACATTTGACCCAGTGTTCGAATCGTTCATTATTTTTCCCCATGAGAGGAGTGAGCCAATATGGCAATCACTGTCTCTTAAAGCGAAGCCAGATAATTCCATAGACCCCGACACGCACAGGAGTCTAAGGCCCCTGGATTAAGCCGGGAAAGTGGATCCACTCTGTCTCGGGCACTAACATGAGGGCAGCGTCATTACAGGGTCACCTTTCCTGGTTGGGATCCCGTAAAACCTGGGTCAAGTCCCAGATCTGCTGCTTTAGACCAGTGACTTGGGGCACGTTATCTAGACCCTCTGTGTCTCAGTTTCTTAATTTCTACATGTTTAGAAATGAAAAAGTTTCTGGCCATGAGGCACTCCTAATATATTATGTGTAATTATTTCTTTAATATCATTATTACAAATACAATTTAATCAATTAGAAAAAGAAAAGTGAACATTCCATGGACTGTCCCCTCACAAAAATTTTCTCCTATCACAGCAGAATCCATTGGCCCAAGGAGCTGGCCAAAGCAGTATTTGATGTCCGACACATTGCCTTGTTGCAATAACGATGCAGCTCGAATCACATGCATTCCTTGGCTGGGGCCACTCAGGAAAATGAAGTTTGGTGCCAATAAAAGCCTTTGCAGCCATCACCAAAATGGACAGAATGGGAGGGCTATCCTGGGAAAAACAAAAACAAAACAAAAACAGAAAAAACTAAGGTGTTTTCTTAATTTCAAGTGGTTGATTGGTCTTAATCCTGTCATCATTTAGTGTTCAGTCAATATTTTTATGGACCTATACGCCTTGCATACGTTAGTGTATTTTTCAGGGTCCTTCACAAATTCTGATGCAGTCGAAGGACAATAGTCAGAAGAAAATGAACATTCTATTCATAACTTTCCTTTGGCTACTGCGATAAAGTACTATGAACTGCGAACAGCAGAAAGGAGTTGTCTCACCACTCCAGGGTCTGTAAAGAAGTCAAGTATCAGAGGGTCCAAGGTCCCCTGATGGCTCCAGGGGAAATGTGATCCATGCCTTTCTCTTAGCTTCTGGCATCACCAGCAGTGATCAAGACAGGGGACTTATCTAAACCACTGGAAACTCGATAAGAGGTGCAAACAGATTTTTTCCCCACAGCACTCAGGAGGATGCAACCCAGTCAACACCTGGGACTCAGACTGCAGTTAAATGTTTGTTGCTTAAGCAGCTCAGCTTGTGGTATTTTGTTATGGGAACAAGCGAATGTATACAGAGAGGGATGAGATCACCAATCTGTTTCAGACCATGGTCGCCACCTAAAAACAGTTGTTGCACCCCAATCTACCATCTTTCATTCCTAATCCCTCCACAACCTCAGCCCTGAGAAAGCACTCATCTGCTTTTGTCTGTCCAGGATGATTTTAGTAAGTGGAATTCCATTGTCCATTGTCTGTGGGGACTGGCTTCTTGCACTTAGCATGATGTTTTCAAGGCTGACCTGTGTTATAGCATATATCAGAACTTCTTTTCTTTGATGAATGGATATTATTCCATTGTATGGGCATATTACATTTTGTTTATTCATTCACCAGTTGATGAAAATTTGGATTTTTTCCACATTTTGGCTATTAAGAACGATTCTGCCCTAACATTTATGTACAAGTTTGTACGCGGACATATGCTCTCATTTCTCTTGGCCGAATGCCTGGAATGGGAGTGATGGCTCATAGAGCAAATTGGTGTTTACCCATTAGAGGAATGGCCACACCGTTTCAGAGTGGCTATATGATTTTCGACTACGACCAGCAGTGTTGTGCAGCTTCTGAGTACCGTGTAGCTTCACCAACACTTGTCGTTAGCTGACTTTTGGAGTCTAGCTGGCTTAGCGAGTGCAAATAGTGTTTTATTGTGGTTTTAACTTGCGGTTCTCTAATGATTCAGGGCATTGTTTCCTGTGCCTGTCGATTATTTTTCAGTCTTCTGTGAAGACAGGACTATTCAGACCCTTTGTTTATTATTAAGTTGCGTTTCTTATCAGCTATATGATTAGCAATCATTTTCTCTCATTCTGTAAATTGTCTTTTCATTTTCATAATAGTGCCCTTTAAAGCACAAAATTTTTTTTTTAATTTAAATAAGGTCCAATTTACCTAATTTTTTTGTTTGTCTTGAATTTGATGTCATATCTAATCATTTTCTAATCTAGGTCGTAATGTTTTACCTCAATTATTTTTCCTTTAGTAGCTTTATTGTAGTAGCACTTGAATTTCTTTTGTTGTTGGTAGTGTTAGGATCCATGTGACTTTTAATTCTTATTTTACTATGTTTTACAGTAAGTGTGGGGAGTCAAGATGGGAATAGAGTGAGGAAAAGGATGAAGAGAAGTATCTTTCAGGTTCGTTGAACCACTCTGTCTTGATCTCTGAGGGCTGTTCCTTAGCCTACACACCAATTTTTTTAACAGTCATTATAAGTTTATTTTTCCAATCCTGCTCTGCATTCATTATGTCCTCCTACATATGAGGAATCCAAATATCCTAACCTGTTGAACTTCAAACACTGGTAGAGAATCTAAACAATAAAACAGATAATGATATAGCTGGCAAACCACCTATTTAAATACACACAGAAAGCTCTAGACTCTTTCATCTCCATCCTCTTCAAGTCGAGTTAGAGCACAGTGAGTTCCTAGGACATGAGCAGAAGTCACTCCCTGAGATAAACACAGGGACTGTACGTTCACTCTCTAAGAGGTATTCCAAAGGCTATTTTGGAAAACTGTGCATACTAACATCAACATATTTAATTAAATTGACCTAGGGATAAAATAAGGCAGAGGAACGCGAATGAATTTAGAATTAGAAAGCAACAGTTTAATCAACAATGCCAAACTGAGAATGTGTGGGTGAAGGTTGGAGGACTAGAATTTAATTTCAAAAGCAAAAATTTGATATGAGTGTTGTCTATGGGACAAGGGGGCCTGCAAGTTCCAGTTTCATTGACACTAATTTCCCTTTTGCGAAGATGAAAATATAAAATCATCAAACCCCCAAAACCTTCATCATAAAGGTTACATAACAAACTATCTGAGTTTAGAGTCGGCAAGTTGCGTTTTGACAACGTGGCTTCTCTCACGTTGCGTATTGCAGGTCAGGTTCCGACAAGTCTCAGATACTGCAGTTCGAGCGTTCATTCGAGCTACAGAAACCGAACCGTCTTCACATGTAGGTACGTGTGTGTGAGCGCCAAGCGACGGCTTACAGGAACGTGTCCTTGGCTTGTTTCCAACTCCCACATACTGTATGAGGAACATGCATTATATATATAAAACCACAGAATTACAAACAAGTACGTTATTTCCTGCAGGAAAAGGCAGAACGTTTACAAGGAAGGTGTGGGTGAGGCATGACGTGCGCTTCTTAATGACCTTGGTCCTCGGAGGCACAGACCCCGTTTTGCTGCCTGTGTGTCTCCCCTCTTTATCCATGCGGGTTAGGGTTTTCTCCGCACGTACAAAAGTATTTCATGTTAATATTTGTTTACATCTCTATAGAAACAGACAAACTACTTTTGACTCAAGGTTACTTCCAAGTTAAGAAGCTCGATCTCTTCTGTGATCTAGCTGTTCTCATGTGTTGGTCGATTTGTCCCCCTGTCATTGGTCCCTAAAGGGCAAAGCAATTGCAATGTAATATTTTAATGATAGGATTTGGGAAGATCATTTCTAGGGCTAATAATGAGTAATAATGGGTCGGTCAAGTGACCATTGAGGTAAACAGGCCCCTCCCTGGCTTAAATGAAGCCAATGGAGCATTCCAAGCAGGCAGGTTAATCTACTGAGATGTGAGATGTCCAGGGGCTTCGGGGGGGGGGGGTCCGGGCAGGGATCACAGCACCCACCTATTGTTGCTCTCTACTCAGTTTATAGAAAATGTTGCCAGAATGCTGATGTAAACCCAGACCACTTTCTCTGCCCATTGAACCTAAATCAATCGTGAAGGAAGTTGAAAGAAGCGATGTTTTATTTCCTCTATCATCAGGTCTCTCGTGACCATTTGATAGAATCAGTCTTCTTAAATACATGGGTGAGAAACGTGCTTACATTGCAAAAGTAGAATGTGATGTCTTATAATCACCCACAAAACGCAGGCTTTTGTGATGTTTGGTAAACAAAACAAAAAGTTAGTGAAGCTGTATTCATAGTCTGCTAGTCACGTAAAAGAATTTCAAACAACGGAAGACTGTGCATTCAATTATATCAATTAGGCCTTTTGTTGGTATGAATGTGTAATTCTCTGTTTCTCACTGTTCCTATATTTTCCAAAGTTTCAGTGAAATAAAAATAGATGTGAAATTAAGTGTGGGTAATGACAGAAAGTATCAGATAAATTGTTCAACCAAGAAGCCACCGAAAAGATGGCATAAATTCATAGTCCTTTAGTCTCTCTAGAGCTTAGATTCTCTTACTGACGAACTTACTTTTTAAAAATATTCTTAATCATACATTATGTTTTAATCTTTAACAACCAATTAGCAGTCCAATCTTTGTTTTACTTGTCCTTATTCTATTTCCATTTGACCAAAATGCATGCGTAGATTTTAAGTGCTGTTCCAAGTTGCATGTCCCTTTGCAGGGCCTTAAATTGCATTATGTGATGGCAACCATCTGCTCAGCATCTCACTTATCTTCTCCACTGAAGCAACTTAAAATTAAAAGTGACAGTAATGTTCTTAGGCAGGCACTTAGCCAGAAATTAAGTACATACCTCCATGCTGATCGAAACCAGGGTGTCTCAGTACCTATGCAACTCCTGTACTTAAGTATAATGGTATATAGTGAGCTTTGTGAAAATACCATGATCCTGCAGGGGAAAACCCCACAGAGCTAGTGAAGAAAACACATGGGCAGGTCAGAAAACCCCTCCCCACACCACCACACCAGAATATTAAACAGGAATGTGGATATTCAGGTTTCTCAAACCAGTATAGAAGGTGCTTGGGATTATAATGGTGAAAACTCAAATGAACGCATATGATGAATTACTCTTATTAGTGGAGGAATTTAAATAGATGGTTTCTTCCAACTCCTCTAAAGGCTGTGTATTAAGAACGATTTAGAACGACTCGTTTTCTATTTTTACCCTCTGGCCTCCTAACTTGCCATGATTGGGGCATATATATTGAAACTCCCCATGTCTTTCTGCTTCTCCATGTAATGGGGAGTGTTTACAAAATTAAATAATGCAGTGAGTTAAAATGTGTTTAGCAGCAAATACTACGTTACGTGAAGCCTCAAGGACAGTGGCAGGATATAAAGGAAATGCAGAGCCGTATTCCTGAGAGAGAACCTGTTTCACACCCTCCATAGTGGGCTCAGAAGCACCTTCGAGGGACCTTAATGCTGAGTCGAAGTCAGCAAGGAAAACATTGACATGTGATCAGGAAACGAGTTTTGAAGACTCTAATTCATCATACAGTTGGCACGTGTTAAAAATCACGGTGTGTTACTCGTTAATGTGTATTTGCAACCTGGGATTCCCTTTCAGAACCACGTGCAAGTCACTGCTGATGGGCTTCCGGGGTGGATCCTGAGTTGTGCCGTTCGCATCAGGTGGGGTGTCGGGAGGGTGGGCTCCCAGCTTACAGGTGCTTTTCTCCCTGGGAATTTGTCAGAAGAGTGGACCCGCCCCCGAGTTCATCTCCCTGCGGTGACTAGTTGGTGTGAGATGTGACGTCTAGTCCTTGCACCTCGATTCAGGGTGTGTTTAAAACGGAAGCCCTACCTTAGAGTTCCCCGTAAGATCAGGTATCACCTCCTTTGCAACTAAATCTCAGTTCTTAACTCTAGTCTCAGTCCTGTTTGCTGCATTTCATAGAGGGGGTGATTCCTGAAAATTTCCCTTCTTAATTTCGTCCGTGCCACCCTCAGCCTCTGAGTCCGTTTCCAAGCAACCACTCCAAACATTTCATTCCAGCAGTGGCCACGGGGGACAAACTCCAGAATTGGATCTTGCAGCTAAATCACCCACCGGCTAACTGGTCTCCTTCACCGATGGTCGATAAAATACAAGTAACTCTTGGGGTGCTGCAGTTATGCAACTGATGAAACTTTTACTCGTGGTGCAATGTGATAGCATGCCTGTGGCTGGTCATGGGGGGAGGGGGACCCAGGAGCAAGTCTGGAAGGTGAAAATTGTATAGAATAGTTTTGTTCTGTTTGTACAAAGGGTGGCGTTTTTGAGCAGTGAAGCATCAAGCTAAAAATAGGGTTTATTCATATTTTAATGTACCTCCAGAAGTATTTTTGTGCCATTTCCTCAAGTTACTGGTTTGTTGGCTTCACTGGTTATGCCATTGGGTCTAAGAGTTTGGTAATCATCTTCACACACATCTTCACATTTGGGCAAGGTAACTTAATTTAAACCTAAACCCCACTCGTGACCTTGAAAAATAAAAATAAAATAAAATAAAACAACAGGTGCTCGTGTGCACACACACCACTTTACACACAAGACACCAACATTTGTCTCTCCAAATGTTTCTGTGCACATATTTCTAATTATTTATTTGGCAATATAAGATAACCATGTCTACCAAGGAAGCCATGGTTTCCCACCCAAATCCGGTTCTCATGCCACAACCCCTGTCTCCTTGAATGGACCATTGTCTGGAGCAGACCTCTGGGGGCCATCCTCAACACCTCTCTCTGTCTCACCCACAACCCCCATATCTACACTAGGGCTTTGGACTTGATCTACTGTATTTTTTTAAAATTCTGTTTACTTCCTTCTGTGCCTTATGGAAGGAAAATACCCCTGGCTCTGGCCAGGATTGCTGCCATGCCCTTGCAAATGTCTTCTCCACGTTCCGTGTTGCCCTTTTAATCTCCGCAGAGCCAGTGTGAACTTGAAGCAGCACACATATCACCATCGTCCTTAGACCTTTAGGTGATGTACTGTTAGGTGAAATATAAAGATCACAGCGATGCACAGCAGGTTTTAAGTTTTATACGCCCTGGCCACGAAGATACAGCTTAACTCAGCCTGGTCGTGTGTTTTCTGTTTGTTCCTTAAAAGCACATGGACCATCTTCAGTGACTGGTTTCTCTGTCTGTAATAAATGCAACTTAGAGTGCTTCCGTTTTTCTAATGGCGCCACTCTTACTCTTTGACAGACCTTTCGTGTCTTAGTTCGGGTCCAGTCTTAGTGAAACCTCCTCGGAGCACCCCCCAAACTGGTCCGAATCCCATTTATGGTCTCACAGCTCTTACAGTTACCCACTTACTACAGTAACCTCAGTATTTCATGGCTCTGTTGAGCATCTTCCTCTTTGGTTCACAGACCAGCGCAGGGCGGGCCATGCAGTAGACACTCATAACAATGATTGAAAGAAGAAACAAATGCGCAGAACAATGAAAGGCACAGAGAAGGATGAAATGTCTGAAGAAATATTTGCTCTTTTGGGAACCTGGGAAGTCAAATCGGTTTTGATTTCTGGCCTAACATATTCAGCAGTGTGATTTAAGGGCACATGGAACAAATTAGAGTCATGCATGAAGGACTACTCAGTCCGTATTAATAATGCCCAGGGACATTAAAACAGCTTGACAAATCTTAGAAAATCCATGGAGTATCCAAACCCTGAATTTTGTACGCCTACACTCCATGAGGACTAACATCAGATGATTAACTGTTTCCATCTATAAATCAGGTGTTGATTCGGAGAACTGCTGAACCGTATTTGGAGCCGGCACCGTACTGCAAACACTGTACGGGGTAAAGCAATCTCATGTTGCAGAAATAACTTTCTAATACACATGTTTAAGTTCTCATGGAGTGTGACCACACGTAGGATCTTTTAAAGAAGGTGTACTTAAGTAATTAATGGAATCTCCAGTACTCGGTAGTCTCTGCAAGGTTCAGGTCTTATAACTTACAATTCGCTTCATCATGGATATTGTGAGAGTCATATAGGCCACTTCTGAATTTGGGTTTCCTGCCAGTCTCATGAAGGCCAAGGTCCTTGTCTGTTTTGTCCATCGCTGCCTTGTCAGTGCTGAGAAAAGTGATCGGGCCATCGCGGTTCCTCTGTGTTGAATGAGATTATTTAAATTTAATAACTGTGCTTGTGTGCATGGGCATTCGCTCACGTAACACAGACTTATTAATTACCCACTCTGTTCAAAGAAGTCTGTCCGGCACTAATGACGAGCGAGCGGATGATGTCTTTTTTATTGTCAGGGAATCCCAAACGCAGTGGGAGAGATTGTAACGCATTTGTGTCACCAAGACAGACACACCCAACTTTGGGTCGTCGAGAAACAACTTTTGTGCCCGCTGAAGAACAGACAAGGAGTCCTAGGAGAAGCAGCGCTGAGGGAAGCTGAGCCAAGCAACAGCTGCATGGGTGACAGGTCCAGGGACCAAAGGTCAGTGCATAAACAGGGACAGTATTGTGAGGGGGTTGAGTGCAAGTTCTGTCCTGGATGTGTGACTTCGGAGGCTGAGGATTGGGAGAAACATCCAGGCCTCAGGATCGATGGGATGATCTTTTGGATAGAAATTGATAAAAATCAATTCAGGGACAGAACCTCAGAAATGCAAACATTTAGACCACGATAAGGTGCACAGGCCAGGTGAAGGTGAAGGTGACAAATGTGACGTGGTGGGGGCCGAGAAGAAAGAATTTTAAGAAGGCAGAAACTTCACTATGGAACTAAATTAATGTAAGTAGAAGTAAAAATGAAATAAATGGTACTTATAATGCCTGCTAGATGGAGAAAGTGGGAGGTCACAGAATATAGGCCCTCAGACGAGGTCATAATATTGTGTAATGACATAAAATTTTTTGGGTAGAGAAACCGATTGTAAATATTGAGACGTGGTCCTTCTCCCAGATTATTTCTAATTCTCTGAAATGAGAATCGCCCCAGTTCCTGTCTTACTGGGACGGAAATGGTGATGACTGAGTCAACGAAAACAGTATACGGTGTGGTATACCTGAATCTAATCTAAGATAATAGTGGCCGTCAACGCCAATCAAACAATAACAAAAACTTTAAAAAAGAAAATGAAGCAGTCCCTGAAGAAACAGCTTATTTTTAGAGTGCCTTTTAAAAATCCCTCAGCAAATTCAATAGGCAGTGTGACATGGACAGAAACACAGCAAAAACGAGGCTTCTCTTACCGCCCCACCCCCTCCTGGTTGTTTGCGTCTCTGCTTGCTTGGAGGCCGGCGGGAGTGTCAGGTCAAGCTGTGTATTTCTTGTATCCCATCGTGAAACTCTCTCGTCTGTCCGAGGAACGGTCCGTGTCTCCTGCCATCGTACTTAGTAAGTGAACCCTAGCAGTCCTAGACTGGGGCAGCCTCCAATGCATCCGCTCCCGAAAACATTTAAGCTAAATGCCAGGAAGTCCGAGGTGGTGAGGTACAAAGAAAATCACAGCGTGGCCTCCAAGGGCTCACAGCCCGGGGAAGGACGGAAATGCAAAGGAGAACAAATGATACCAATCAGTGAAGCGAAGTTCTCCGGGTACAATGGCACAATGAGTCAAAAGTCAGTGTGATGGACAGAGTGAGCGAGACGACCATTTTCAGAGCGAGAAAGTAGCCGCGACAGGGGAGGTACCGCCTGAGGCGTCCACAGAAAGGGTGAGCGACGGTAGGTTCCCCTGGGGCATGGCGGGGGCGAGGCCAGCCGGGACGGAGGCTGTCCCCGTCAGCGTCTGAGGACCGTCGTCGGACCGCTTAGAGGACAGGGAGGTGATACACTTCCATGCTCTTCAGACGCGTGACATTGGAACCGGCTCCATAGGCATTATGGCTTTCTGCAGCCTGAGTGAACAGCAAACGACCGTCTGCAGCTCGGTGCATCGTGCTGGTCTGTAGAAGAACCTGGAAACTGTCCTAATAGAGGAACCTGATTACACGCGTACAAATAATGTTACCCTTTCTCCAAGCGTCCAAACGCTCTTCACCAGGTCACGGTCTCTTTTTTCAGCAAATGCTTTTCCTTCCTTCTTCCTTTTCAGAATATGTGACGCCTGTTCTCAGTACCTCTTTCGATTTTTATTTAATTTGATAACAAAGCAAGCAGATCTATCTTCTGTACCGTGACCACCGTATTCACATATTTGCCTCGTGATGAAATTCCTGTTGGCCTTGTAATTACACTCCCCAAACGAGGGTCTTGTGTCACTGATCTCCCTTTACTAATGAGAAATCTCCCTGCTTTTAGCAGGGCCAAAATGAGCCTCAGGAGCTACAGCCCTGATTAAACATCACAGCGGAGTGCTCCCGGTTCAGTGTTGAATGAGGACTTTCCGGCTTGGGGGGGACTTGGCCTTGGAAACACGCAGCCGTGCGACCCTGTTGCCCACAGCAAATCAGCGCCTTCTCCAAACCCGAGTCTGGTACTTTCCTCTATGAAATTGAATGAGACGCTTTTATAAAACTGTGCCTAACGAGAATGGAGATCAGGCTAGAGTAGTTTGAACTCTGCTGCTCGTGCAGACAGCGCTCGGGAATGAAGTGAACCCAGAAATTGTGTTTAGCTCAGTAACACGTTTCAGTCCAGCGCAGCTCTCCTTCAGCGCCAGTGGATTTCGCCGACGCCGACTAAACAGCTGGAAGCCCAGTGCACGCGGCCGCGTGAGGCCTGCTGCCTAATGAACGTCCACACACACCGCTTTTTCTATTGTGGCTCAAAGCAAAATAAGCTTTTTGCTCATAGTTTCAGAGTCAAAATCCTTTAAGTTTAAATATGAAACTAATAAAATTATACCTTTAGTTTCTGCCTATTCTGGGTAGCCTTCTTTATCTTTGTGTCTAGAACATCATAGCTGCTTGATTAATTGCTGTTCAACGGAAATCACATAATTTGCTGATTTGGGCTGATTTCGACTAATTCTAGGCAAATGCAATGAAGAGTTAATGACTCATAATTTCAGAATGAGTTTCTTGCATGTTTTCCCACCTCTGACTCCTGGCGCTTCTGTGTCCTCTCCTCCACGTGCATCTCAAATGCAACCTGGAGAAGGACACTAATGCTCCTGGCCTGGGACCCCTGGCTCCTGGCAACAGTTCCTTCCTTTGGCGAGTTCCATCCATATTTGCTCAATACATAGTGACGCAGGAGATCGGTGACGGAATTCACGGCAGCCAACCGTAGGCTTCCCGTTCAGCCTGCAGCAGTCCCACGTCGGAGGGAAAGACGCCGTCGATGGCGCTCACTCCTGCGCTCGGACAGGAGCGCGACACGGGAAATGATGGCAGGCTAACGCGAAGATGGTGGGTACGCTTCCTACTTTTGTCTTTCCCTGCCTCGGGTTTGCGTCGTCAGCTCTCTGGACAAGAGGAATAGGCTGATCTGCAGAGCGTCCGCCACAGGGCTCTGAAGCAATGTGGATCTGTGCAAACTGCCCGGAGAGGACCACGCTCTGCATGTCGGAAGGCTGATGTCGCTAAGCGGTCACTCTCGGGGTGCCAGCAGGGCTTGCGACTGGAGTTCCTTCGTTTTGGAATGAACGAATGGGCAAAGAGTTCGCCAGGGTTTCTCCCCAGAAGGGAATGTTCCTGGAATCTGCAGGATCAGGAAAGGAGGCGTTTCCTCAGCAGGGACTTACCATGACGCCTATGGCGACAGGACCAAGGGACAGAAGCAAACAAGCAGTCCCGCTCAGAGATGGCCAGGAAAAGCCAAGCTCGCATCCGGGGCTGCACGGCTGCCTTTCCAACCATGTCACCACGGAGCACGAGCTCAGATTCTGGAACCTGTCCCTCCTTGGGACACGACTCCTCAGCATCAGCAACCAGACTGTGCGTGCTCCAACAGATGCCACTCCCGAATGACTCAGAGCCCATCCCACTTTATATTTAAAATATTTAAACATCCAAGTTTAGAGTTTTGGCTACCTGGGAGGCGGATTGGGGACAATATTTGCTGTGGATTTATGGGAGTAATTATATTATCCCAGTGCCTCACAAGAGTTAGGAGATGTTCTGCTGGCATCACAGACGAACATTTTCAGGATTTGTACTGAATAACAATGAAGATTGCGTATAAAAATCTCGCTTTTATATTCTAATTTGAAGAATTCAAGAATTGTAGAATTTTAATGCTGTTTGCCTTCGGACAACGTAGAAACCCGCTGTCTTCTCTCCCTTCCATTCAGGCGAACCACACGTGCTGTCCTGTTAGTCCCTGACCTCCCCCAGCTCCCCCAGGTCCCCCGTCATTAATATAACATTCGGCATGAGGCTCCCAGGCGGCCCGTGGGACGGGGAAACGGAGAGCTTTCACACCGGGAGGTTCTGACGAAAGGCTCCAGGGAAGCCTGTGTGTCTCAGGGCAGTTACAGCGTAGGACAGTGGCTTTGCTTTGGGCTGACTCCATTCGCTGCCACAAGGACAAGTGCACTCAGCGACCTCGGTCCCGTCCTGCCCCTTGCCCTCCATTTCCCCCGACTTCTGCATCCCTGTCTTATCAGAACGACCGTCACCAATAAAACAACGAGACGCTTTGCTTTACTGGGTTATCTAAAAGAAGAGTTTTCAGGCCAATTCTGTTTTAGGGTCACAGTTCAAAGAATTCCCATAAAATCGTGTGTAAGGACAGATGAAGGGAACGCCAGCACAGGTGATGTCACCGGACAACAGGCTCTGCTGCTGGCGGCGGGCCCGGGAGCAGGGAGGGGAGACGGGGTCACCGGTTGTTACAGGGAGAGGGGATTGGTAGCTTTGAGGAGCGATCCCTTCGCCTTGGCCCGCGATGGCCCCCTTCTCTACTCCACAAAACTTTAGGGACTCAGAAAGGACAATGTTTTAAGGCTGAACCAGTGCCTCCTAGTAAATATATTGACCGTTCCTCTGGGCAATGATGAGAAAAGGAGGGAAATGTAGACAACGCTCAGGTGGAATGGTTAAAAAGACAGAGAGAGAGAGACAGAGAGAGAGACAGAGAGAGAGAGAGACAGAGAGAGAGAGACAGAGAGAGAGACAGAGAGAGAGAGACAGAGACAGAGAGAGAGACAGAGAGAGACAGAGACAGAGAGAGAGAGACAGAGAGAGAGACAGAGAGAGAGAGACAGAGACAGAGAGAGAGAGAGAGACAGAGACAGAGACAGAGAGAGAGAGAGAGAGAGAGAGACAGAGACAGAGAGAGAGAGAGAGAGACAGAGTGAGAGAGAGACAGAGAGACAGAGAGAGAGACAGAGACAGAGAGAGCGAGCAGGAGCCTCGATCCGACACGCTGCCCCAGGAGCAGACGGGACCGCGGGAAGAGCCCCTTCGGACACACGTCGGAGGTGAGCGTGGATGGCGCACTGACTGGTCACTGACTGGACCGCCGTCTTCCTCCAGGAAACCGTTCCCGTCCGGGAAGGAGGGGACGCTGGAGGCAACCCCCGTGCTTGTGAGCAGACGCGGAGCCCCAGGCAGCCCGCTGGCCTGCAAGCAGCATGTCCCCTGCCTTCCCGAGGCTCCTGGCCAGAAGGCCGACAGTGCTGACCGAGGAGCGGGCGTGCGCCCTGGGGACGTTTCTGTTCGGGCCCAACGGCGGGTGCGTGGTCCGTGCTTCGCTGTCGTCGTTGTCTTTGCGTAGATCCCTCGTATAGAGATATGATACCATTCCGGAGGCACTTCTAATTACTTACCTACTAATTACATTACTTACTAAGCTCGTAGGAGCCGTGGCCAGAGCCAGACTTCGTGTCTGTGCGGGAAGGGGCGTTGGGATAAGCCGTCTGTGCTGGACGGAGCACGTCGGTTCTGCTGTGTTCGGCAGCAGCGGACACGTGGACGAGGCCGTGGCCGTGGAGTTGGTGTTAAAGGTACCTTGGGCTTCTAGATTCGCTTCCACTACAAACGGCAGAGCTGTCACAACCCTCGCACGTGCTGCCTGATCACCGTGCGCATCCACAGGACGCGCCTCGGTGCGGGCGCTGCGGGCACAGAGTACGGAGGGGCCGTCCGGAAAGCAGCCCGCCATGTCACATGACAAATAGAGGCGCTCATGGCTGGGGTTTGCTGACAGCCCTCGTATGTGTATATTCAACTGTAGCAGATGCGTTAGAAATGGGTTTTCAAAGTAGTTGTGTTGATTTAAACGGCCACCAGCAATGAGTAAATGGTCTCATGTCTCCACACGCTCCCCAACACTTGATACGTAACCACAAATTGTTAGCCTGCTGGGTGGCTGTACACTGGTATCAATGGCTGGTTCTCCATTTCCTTGAGCTGCCAGTGCCATTGAGGGTGTGTGCATGTATCTATCAGGCCCAAGGACACCTCGTTTCTTCTCTGCTAGATTGTCCCGCCTTTTTAAAAGTTCATGTGAAAAGGTTGTTATATATTCTAAATATGAGTTACCTAAAAATTAAATGTTGCAAATATCTTCATCAATTTGTCACTTGAAACATTCACATACAGTTTTATGTTCCTTCACAAATGATTATTTGCATGATGTGTGGTAGGGGTCAATCTTCACCTTTTATTTCCCTATGGAGGTAGGATTGATCGGCACACTTACTGAAAAGACTATTCTTTCTCATTGCATTGTGATGACACCCCATGTTTCTTAGTTGCTGCTGTTGTTTGGTAACTTTTGGAAATGTACATCTGTCAGTTTATTGCTAAAATTTATATTTTATTCCATTTTCTAAATTCTGATTCTATATCAATACCTCACTGTCTTGATTACGTTCAATTTCAAGTAAGTATTGATAAGAGATACGTAGTTCCTCCAAATCTGTTTTCTTCAAGATCTGCTTGACCATTTTTGGCTACTTTTGTTTTCATACCAATGTTGGTATTAGTTGTCCAATATCCACAAAATTAGATACCTTGCCATTTACATTTGTTTACTGTCTTGAGAAATACAATGTCATTTTATTTCTTTGTTTAAAAATCTATAAATCTTAGTCTTAACATTGTAACCCTTTTATGATATTAGGTTATGTAAGTGTTAATGACAACATCTGATAACTTACAGTTTTCTCTGTTCTTTACCTAAAAAGCTAACTGTGTGAATTATCTCTAATTTATGTTGTGTTTTCATGAAAAATTGCATAATAATTTTATAGGCGAGAAGTCTGTCAGAGAAGCAATGAGAGCTTTTTAAAGGGGATTGTCAACAGGACCGGCTGGATGGCTGTAGTGGTCACGTGAAATCTAATCTTTGAGGACTATTCATTTAAAAGTGTTGCATAATTAAGAAAGTAAAGAACATTTCTTTTGTTGTTCAAGGCCATGGAGGTTGTAAGTGATAAAGTGGAACAATACAAAGAATGTCATACGACTGTCATTCAGACACTGATTGTACTGATATGACATAGTGTGATTTTAAAAACTGAGCTCAGGAAAAATGGAATATCTCTTCATTGCAAGTACTAACTCATTAGTTCTAAAATGGATTTTAAAAAAGGGATGTGAATAGTGCTATTATTCAAACATTTTGAAATGTGTCATTTCAGGTAAGACATTCTGATAAAGTATTTTTTCCAAAGCACTTAAGTATCAGAGTTCTTGTGACCGAATGTGAGTTCTTTGTTGTTGCAGTTGCTACTTTTCTAGAAACCATTCACAGTTCTGGTGTTTATTAAGTAGTTATAATATGTTATCTCTTTGAAATTCTCTGCTTTATTTTCAAATTCCAAAGCCCTTGTTATAATTGAAAAACCATGGAGGAGACCGTTGGTTATTATCATAAAAAGCAGAAACGAATTCAGATTCCGAATTCCATTTTCAGTGGACTTCTACCGAACAGAGGGATACGATGAAAGTCTTACAAGGAACTTACTTCAGCCGGTAGAGAGATGGAAAAAACGGATTTTCAGAAACGAGGATACGACTTGTTTTGGGAGTGTTAAACGAGCTTTGTGAAACGTACCTTTTTTGTATACTCAAACATATAAAAATCAGATTTAGTTTATGGCAACAATGTAACCGACAGCCAGCCCCGAGGCGTTTTGCTCTGAGGTCTGAGGAGTGACTTCTGGGCCCGGCCCACGCCAGCGCTGCCACACTAACGGATGGCGGCTTGCTCCCTAAGGGGACCGTTCCTTTCAGAATGACCTTTGATGAACCTGCGCGGGTCAAAAATAGCTTAAGAATAAACAGCAGCCAAGAAGATCCAATGTTCTGCGGGAAAATATGGGAGCAAAGATCAAATTAATAGGGCTTTCGATTCACAGGTTCATCAGGTCATGAAAGTTGGGAGTCGGGGACCTTTCCAAGCTGGATTGCGGGAAGGGGCGGGGGACAGGCTTCCAGCACCTGCTGAGATTTCGCACCACCTTCGCGTGTCCCTCGGGAGCTCGGGGAGCACGTGGGCTCCCCATGGTCCACACCTCAATGATACCATGTCTCCCATCAGTGCCCGAAGCACGGGCAAGCTGCACCAACGTGTTTCTTACACTTCAGCCCAGACATTCCCGACGGTGAGAAATCTGGGCACGGTGTCGGTCGTCGTGGCACCCTGCTTGATAGGGCTAATGAAGGCCTGCGCTCACGTTCTCCTAGACCGTGCTGCGAGCCCTTTTGCTGAGCCCCATTTCCAGAGCAACCTGGGAATTTTTAAAAATCTGAAAACGCCACCCCAAGCACTATACTGAAATGCACGTGCTGTGTTCTCTTCGTTTCCTAAATGTTCTCTCTATAGTCCAGAAATGAGAAGCCTGGGCCAGCACACCAGCTAGCTGACACTGTGCTGTCACACGGCCCTGTATCTTAGACGCCCCCAGCACACAAAGACGAGAGTCGTTGGAATAAAATCACGTACTTCCGTTTCAGAAAAGTTCCATTATGAGATAAATGAAGAGTGATTGGAGAACACGTCTACTCTGTATTCTCAATCCCAGGGTAATCAGTTTATTATGATCCTCATGTGACAAGTTATCTAGTTGATGTAAAAGAGATATTTACAGCTTAATAAACATATAATTATTCATAAAATTCTCTATACACCAGAGACCCCAGTGATGAAAAAAAAACACAAAAAACCTGTTTTGATGCACGAATGTGCTTGCTTTTTCACTGGTGAGAGATTGTAAAATATAATTAATTATGAAACAACCACTCCATTGAACACAAACCATGTAATGCGATTTAACTTACTTTTTAAAAATGTTTTATGTATCTGGAGTTGGCTCCATGATGAAGATGGAACACTTCCCCTTTAAAGGTTAAAGGTATTTTTTCACACATTTGATGTAAAGGAAATCTAAATCAGATATTTTTCAGCTTGGAGTTTGAACTGAGCGAGGTGTAGGTTTGGTTACCATTAGTGTCTTAGAAGATAACTCCAAAAGCCGTAATTTCATTTATCCTAACCAAATCAAACTCTTCATCAATGCATTATGTTACTGGGTAACTTATTTTTTTGGCATCGGAAATTAACACCAATGTTTCCAAAATCACCAAACATTCCCTTCATCACTTAGGACGATAAAATAACATTTTATACCTCATGTCTATTATATCCATCCAATTGCTTGATTGTTATTTTTTTCTTTCATGACAGATAAGGTCAATTTTTCTTTTACCTGTGTGCCAAACTCCCAACCTGTGTCTATGTCATGTTCTAATTAGTGACTCCAAACCTTTTCTCACGTGTGCACCCGTTTTAAACTCATTTCCATAAATTGTACCCCTTGTTTTTAAAACAGCTGGTTTTAAATACTGACACTTCTGTGCAGTGCCTGTCTTCACGTAAAATTGTGGAAATGAGGTCCTAAGTTAGGAAAGAAAAATGACTGCCCTGAAAGTACAAAGCACAGATTGAATTTGACAATATTCAGAATAGTTAAATATTGATCATGATAATCAGGTATTTAAACATTAAATTTAAAAAAACTGCTTGAAAAGAATCACAATTAAAGACAACTCACTCACTTTGACTCAGTCAATAGCTGAATGGATCAAACAGTCTGGCTGCAGACGTATTTATATGTTTGGGGAAGTTCTGGAAACATCACAAGTGGTTGTTCTGAAACTCTGCAGTAACGATTGGTAGAAGAGCCTTTTGGGGAAGGGTTGGTAGCCACACCCTCGCCCGTCATCATTAGCCTTAAAGGAGGAAGAAAGACAGAATATCAAAGAAAAACTAACTTACAGTTTATACCTAAATACAGTTAGATCCAGGAAATTAACGTAATAATTACTATCCCTTTAGAACTTATAAAGGCAGATAAACATTGTCCAAATTAATGTGTTTTAAGAGTTACGTTGATCTCCAATCAAGTTTTATTTTTCATTCTCTTGTGAACAGTTAACATTTATGCCACCTAGTAAACTCCAACAAAGCACTTTACGTGCATTATTCTGTAAATCCTACAAAATGAGGGCAAGAGCAACCCTCTCACTGTGTTTTTGACAGAATTAAATGACAGAAAGAAACCCGTGTATAGAAACAATATTCTTATTTTATGCATGCTAAATCTAGAGCTGGTAACAAAGCACCAAATGCTTCGTGTTCGAAAACAGAAGGGTGGAGCATAACGTACAGAACGTCCTCATCTCGAACTCGATGGCCATGGTGGCTCTATTGTGCGGGCCACTTGTGAGAGGCCACACATGTAAGGACCGCATGGGACAGCTTCCGGCAGGAGGAGTGAGGTAGCAGAGGAGGGGACCTCTGCGGAAGGGGGCGGATGAGGTCCTCCCTAGGAGAGGTGAGGGCACGTGTGTGTGTGGCAAAGCACCAGGACAGGCGAACCATCAGGGGGACATCTTCAGAGCTGATCGCAGCTCTTCAGAAAACCTAAACACAATTTGGGGATGCGGGAAAAATAGAAGCTCATGACAACCAGTCTAGTTATAGGGACAAAAAACCGGTACGTGGTCGTGTGACCGAGTCCTAACTGTGAAGTCCATATGTATTCTTCCACTCCTATTACTTCTTCTTCCTTCTTTTCTTTCTTTCTTTCTTTCTTTCTTTCTTTCTTTCTTTCTTTCTTTCTTTCTTTCTTTCTTTCTTTCTTTCTTTCTTTCTTTTTCTTTCTTTCTTTCTTTTTTTGTGAAACTCTGGCTAATAGGATTTTTCAATAATAAATAAAATCAATATTTACGTTTTCACTTTAGAATGCCGTCTTTACCTTGAGGCAGAAAAAAAACCAGCCCTACGATTTGGTTTGGAAGAGTTTTGAAATGGTAATGTCCAGCTACCAGCTCGTGATGTCCCCCCTCTTCAAAGCTTTGAAGATGGAGAATCCTTAAATATTTCAGTATATGTTTTTTGGCATTGCAGAGGAGAAAAATCTATTCTCAGAAGCCATGGAAAGGAATCCATTCAATTCTCAGCCAATATTTAATTCCACAGAAGCAGGAAGACGCGTACATAGCATTTGGAAAGGTGTCATTAACATTAGCAAACACGGTGAGACTTGGCCTCGTGGTCAGCTACACGCAATGGCTTCTCGGTGTAAATATTAATAGCTGAAGTCCAACTTCCTTGCTGATGATAATCCTGAGATTACTTTTCACCACATGATTAAAAGTTCAAAAATACTTCGAACTAATTTTTTAAGCTTGAAGACTTGGAAAGTGTTGTATTCTGTATGTTCACATCTCTTACGGCTTATGCTATGGGCCCTCACATGAACTGTCACGCTGGTGTAAGTCAGAAACCGGTGCTTTGGGAGACAGAGAGAAGGAGGCCAGGGACTGAATGCTCAGTGAGACCCAGCACTGGATCGGATTGGCTGTGGCCTTTCCGGGGCTCTGTTAGAGGACGTGCACATCGTGACGCTCAGGACGTGCGTTTTCAATGAACAAGTCCAGCATCTGGGTAGTTGTGTCTTGAGAGCTAGTAGTCTGTGCTCACAAAGGTTCACGTTCGTCCCAAGGTAAACAGGAACCTCTACAGGAGGGCTGCTTAGAATTCATCAACCAGGGCGTTAGAAACCTCTGAGCAGGAGCACGTGGGTGCGTTTTTGTTTGTTTGGGTTCTTTTTTTGTTCTTTTTCAGTTTTTACACTTTCTTTAGTTTGTGCAAAAAAGAGAGTGCTCTATTTTATATATACGAACTCATCCTAGAAAGTGCTACCTACCTCATTGCTGAATGTCACTATGGTCACCTTCAAAAGACTCCCCTTGGGAAGCTATGCACTGATGCCAGTGCCTAGTCCACCCTTCAGAGCAGTTTTGGAACTCTTTTTCTAGAACGGCCATTAGAGCTGTTGTCATCCCCAAAATCAGACAATTAAGTTCGCAAATACACACACACACACAGCACGCACACACACGCACACACAGCACACAAACACACGCGCGCGCGCACACACACACACACACACACGTATATGTGTGTATATATATATATATATATATATATATATATAGGCTCTCTGGAAGAAAATCCAGCCATTGTCAATATAAGGAGAATGGTTTCATGGCTAGATGCCTTCCAGACGGCCCTTGTGTAATTGTTACTGTGTGAAAGCTAAACTGAGCCTGAACTAAAGAGAGCTAAGTGCAATTTCCATTCACAGCTAGAGTTCTCACTTGTTTTCTATTATGACCTCTTAGGATAATTTTAGCATTTACAAATGAGGAAAAGCTCTACAAAAATGTATTAACATATGGCATATTTTTGAGACACACCCTAGTCACATAAAATAATTTCAGTGAGTGCATGGAAACAGCAAGAAGATTGATTTCAATTTCCATAATCAGGAAAACATTTATATTTTTATAATTGTTATAATACTATCGGTCAATATGTGTATTTCAGCCCAATGTAAGTTCCTTGCCAATGAATGAGGTTAAATGTGTTTTAAAGAGTAAATAAGCAATAAATGCAAGTAAATATAACCTGACCAAGTTACAGCTATTACTTCTACGGAGTAATGAGTGTAAATTTAATCAAGATATTCTCTAAATACATGATTAAATAATTTTAATCAACAGACACAGATTTGTAATTTCACAGTGAATTCATCCCAAAAGTTTCCATGTGAGTCAAAAAGGTGCTTATTTTCTAAGCTAAAATTAAGAAGATAGAGTAATATCTGGTGTTTATTTTTTGAGTTAATAAAATACTTGATTATGACAAATAAGCCAATTTATATTGGAGATGATGTGCTCGCTTCGGCAGCACATATACTAAAATTGGAACGATACAGAGAAGATAGCATGGCCCTTGCACAAGGATGACACTCAAATTCGTGAAATGTTCCATATTTAAAAAAAAAAAAAAAAGGCTAGTGGAAAGTAGTAGCCCAGAAGTTGGGACAAAAGGGGTTCATAACCAACTAAAGTGACAACCGGAACCCATGAAAAATCTAAGGATTCATCAAGCAAAGAAGCAAAGGGGATATAACCCAATATTTAAGACCAGAAGGTTGAGTTTTTACTTCCTTCTGGTTGAGATAGAGGACCAGATATATTGGAGATGATCAAAACTAAGTTTTCAATCATCGCCCAGATTCTTATTGTAGAAAAGAGAAAAAATTCCTCTGTGTAGAGAGTCCAGGGCACAGATAAATGCCCACAGGAGCACCGCATGGGACCCTCCGGATGACTGAAAGAATCACGTGGACTCGGGATGCCACTGCTCTGTGAGACAAACTCTCCGTGAGAGCTCTCGTTTACAAACATCGCGAAGGCCCCTCCATAAGGGGCTGGGAGGGGAGCCACACGCATCTCTAACGTGGGGTACCTCACGGCCTTCGGTATTCCGAGGGGGGTTTCCGTGCAGTATGCCAGTAAGTAGATTAGGCCGAGTGTGGAATGGAAAACGGTAGAAAGTATTTTACATTTCTATATAGAAAAGAGAGCATTAAAATCATTTCATATCCATTTGCTTATTTCGGCTTAAAAGTAATCAAAGTTTTATAAAAAGGCCATGGTTGCATACCGGGGTCGGGGATGGAATAGAGGTGACAGGTATAGAAGCTAAACTTTCCTGAGGACACCAGTGAACAGAATTTTGCCTTTGAAACTTACAAATTAATGACACATTCAAAAGTATTAGAAAAGCCAGTTCTAGAATTAAACAGCAACCATGAGCCTATGGCTTATCAAATAGGTAATATACTTACACAGAAAAAAGGCTAATTTTGAGAAAAAGGAACAAATACAATGCCCAGTCTTAACAGATGCGTTACAAGCATAAAAAGAACTGCAAATGCATCTCAAAATTTACTCATAAAATCCACTGGGAAGAATTACAGGAGTATTGAAATTGTGTACCTTGTAGGCTAAAGCACATGAGTAAACATATTAGTATTGTTAGAAATCTAGGTCTCCCTATAGGAGAAAAGCTAAAAAATATAAAATCAAAATGTTAGAGGAAAAAAATATGAAAACAGTCAATCTGAATTTCAAACATCAATATCAATTCATGATTCTTAAAAATATATTTTCCCTCACCGTGCACCAGAAGGACCCACAGATAGGACATCATGTCATTCAATATCCCAAAGCCTGTACATTCTCATCTTCTTTTTCTAAATGCCACTGTCCTTGAGAAGGGACTGGGTTTTGTGGGTGAAGCAGTCTGTCCTGGATTTTATCCTTTGCCACCTGAATTCACATTACTCCACGTGTTTCTTTGTTTTGGGGAGAAGAAAGCTAAACTGGGCATTTCGGGTTGACAAATGTTTTAGCTTTTTAAGTTTCTCCTGCCCCCCCTCCCCACCTCCTTATTAAGAAAAGATGTAACTATGTAGGACTTCATGTCAAAAATGCATAAAAAGAGATGCTTTACAACCAAATGTGCGGCAATCTGTCCTTGAAAGATATTTCACACCATAGTTAAAAATAAATACTATGTAGATCAAATATAAAAAGGAGAAAAAAGCATAAAAGCATTAGATGAAAATATGAGCATCTCTTTTAAATGTATGGCTTCATAGCGCTTCCTGCAGCCAACGACAAGCTGAGAAGTGGAAGATAAGGGGCAAGCTTAAATTGTTAGATGTAAGAAGTGACGAACGGACTTAAAAGATGAGGAGAAAATGTTTTCAGTAGAAAAAAACATGGAAAACGTAACATCCGAAATATTCAAAAAGGCCTCAGAACTGGTAGGGAGAAAAAAATCAAGAAAAAGCCACAGCCACGCCCTCTACCAAGAGAAATAAGGGACCCCCCTGTCCGTAAAGATTCAAGCCCCCCCAAGGTGGTCCCTGGCCAGTGCGTCCGCTCTGCTGGGAGCGCACCCCAACAGACCCGTTACCCTACGGAAGCAGCGAGTGGGGCCTGAAAGCAGGCGGCTGCGTTTGTCAAGTCCTCCCGTAGTTTGGATCCACTCTAAACTTCCAGAACCACCGCCTAACCAGCAGGGGGACGTGGCAAAGAAGGACTTGAGGGTGGTTCCACAGGGCCCTGGACCAGGGTTCGCGGGGGGCTACTGGAGCCCCGGGCCGCATTAGGGATACTGTACACATGTGACGCACAAGCATGTGTGTCCTCTGCAAGGCCCGGCCAGGGCAGGCCAGAGGATTTGTGGGACAGAGCCTTGAACACAGGCCTTGGAAGGGGAATGGCAGGGGAGGAATTTCCTGACTTGAGCAGTCGGCTGGAGGAAAGTTATACGGAGTGAAATGAGGGCTGGTCCCGGACAAGCCAGAGCCGAAAGGAGGCCTCGGGCCTGAGATAACCTTATCCTCAGTCTCCGTTAAACACTGAGAGAGGGAGACAGGGGGAGGGAGGAGGGGAGGGGAGGGAGACAGAGGAGGAGGAAGGAAGGAAGAAAAAGTCACAAGCCCAGGCTCACACTGACCCAGACAAAGTTTGCCTCGAGAACTGGTTTCTCAACCCGGACCCATGTGGCTCCTCCTCCGCGGGGGACATTTGATCATGTCTGGAGTCGGTTTGGGTTGGGACAGCTGGAGGTAGGAGATGCCACTGGCACCTTGTGGGTAGAGGCCAGGGGTCCTGCTACACATGCATAGTGCCCACGACACAGTCCCCTCCCCCGCCCCAGAGACCTCCCGGCCCAGAATGTCACAGTACTAAGGATGACAAGACCTCACCTAGTGGCACACATGTAACAGATGCACAAGTTGAATTTTGCTATTTGCTATTCATCTCTCTAGTCTCTTTAAATTATTCCAAGATATTTCCATTTTAATTCACATCTACTGTGAATTTAATAGATAAATTTCTGTAATGTTAATAGATACAATTCGTCAGTGCAGGCAATTTGAGTCACGAGGTAACAGTCACGTCAGTAAAATAGGACTGCTTATCTGTGTAGCGCGGCCTGAATTCAGGCGCTTTTCTTTCTTTTCTTTTGCTTTTTTATTTACTCTTAAAAGTAAAGTCGTAACCTTCGAAACGCTCTTCACCGTCCAATTTCTTAGTTTCGGTAAAAGAATCGGGCGCCATGGGGAGTCCAGTTTGCACGTACTGGACGTTTGGCTCTCGCTCATTTAGCGCCAGCGATGAGAGAACACACGCGAGGAGCTGCCCTTCCTCTTCCTCACAGACATTGACTTTCAGCCAATGGTTCGCTCCTGTTGGCTTCCATTACATGCGAATTCATTTTGCCTGGCAAGGTTGGTCAGCTCCTACTTAAGGTATAACATTCTCAGATTTGAGCAGTAATTCATTTATATTGTGTCTATTAAATAGACTTAAAGCTATCCTGAATTTAATTAGTGAGCCAATTTTTTATACCACTGACTGGTGAATCACCATATCCTTTTTTAAATAAGTTGAAACGTATCATACGAATATTACAGCTACAGATGAGGATTTGCACACTGGCTGTGAACGAGGGAGAAGGATCACAAAAGACCTCAAAATAGGTCTTTCTTCAAATATCTAACTGAAGAAACAATGCAGTTTTAGTTGGGGCTCTAGACACATTGGTGAAATATTTGTTGCATGGACACTACTTCCCCATCTGTGAGTTAAGCTACATGTCTGATGTCACTTCCCCTTTTGAAACGGAAATTCTATAATCTGTCGGTTCTCTCTCTTTACGTCAAATATTATGCTATAATATTATAGATTAATATATGATATACCGTACATGCTGCCATGCTACACACACACATATATATAATATAATAATTAACAGGAAGACTTTAATTCTAACATGCAAATAATAAAATACTGATAATTTCTTAAGTGTATAGTTATTCCTTCATTTATATTCATTATTTGAAGGTCTTACACACCCACAAATATGAACTTTGCTTCATTTATTGGTGTTTCAGGTAATACCATAATTCTATGTGTGGTGGGTGAAATAAATAAGCATGCATCGTATGTGAAACCCCTCCCACACACACACAAGAATGTATGTGTCTGTCCATTGTGTAGAAGAATATTATTTCCCAGAAACCTTTTCGGCCAAGACAGAGAGAATGATTCTAAACAACAAGAAATAAACATCAAGAAGATGAAATCTTAGGTAGCAATGGTTTTCTTAAAATGAATTTTGATTATTACTTATTTCATTTAAGCGCTAATTACAAGTTTGAATGGAGTCTTTTTTCTGAGTGCAAAACATGTGATCGTTTCCTCATTTTTGACGAAGGGGTTTCCCAGCCCCTGTATTTTTCTCACCTTCAGGCATTTGGCACAGCACGTGCATAGTGCACTCATATTTTATACTGGCTTAGAGAGCTGTACTGCAAGTTACTAAAATATATAAATATCTTGAATACTATTGAAGTGTTTTCAGTTTTCTAGTTGTCTTTGTTTTGATTTCTAGGTTAATGCCTCTCTGGTCAAATATAATACTGTAAATTAACTTACTTCTTTGAAGTTTATTGAAGTTTGGCTTATATGGGTCATATCTTGGTTAAATTTGATGATGTCCCTTGCATACTTAAGAAAATGTGTATTGGGGGAGTTCCCTGATGGTGTAGTGGCTTAAGGCTTCAGCACTGGCGCTGTCAGCGTTGCGGCCTGGGTTCGATTCCCAGCCAGGGAGCTACCCACATACCAAAAAACAAAAAAAAAAAAAAAAAAAAAAAAATGTGTATTGGGCCATTGCTGGCTAAAAAAATTGTAGGTAGATGATAGATAGATACCATTTTATAAATAATAAACATACTGCTCATTCTTTCATCTCCTTTCCATGTTGTCTTTTTCCCTTGTTAAAGTAACCGAAGAAGAAGGCCATCAGACTGAGGTGGTTATAGCCTACCTGAGAAAATGAAAACCTTAGCCAGAGTCAATTGCTATAAATGTCTCAAGGATAAGAATACATCCAGCCAACAAGGCTTTCCCAAATAAGGCACCCACTGAAGTTGTGGCCAATCAAATCATTCCCCAGCTTTGCATGAGCATCTTCTCTATAAACGCCTCTCCTCTCGCATCTGTTGGTGGGCACTGCTAACTACTCCCAGGTTGGCACTGACCCATGGAAACTGATGTATGCTCCAATAAACTCCTGAAGATTTCAGTATGCCTCATCTTTTAGCACCCTCTTCAAAAATTACTAATTTTACTTTCAGAACATAATTTTCCCTAATCTAAGGTGCTACATATTCTTGTAAAACAAAAAGCCAGGTAGCAAATTTATAATCTAAAAAATTACATCAAAGAATAATTTCACTGTCAGTTTCCAACTTTTTCCCTTTTGTAAACATTCACATATACACGACTTAATAAAAGTTATACAAGATCTCTTTTCAAACATTACTATCACAATTCTATGAATATATTTCTATGACAACCTGGATTTGTGTGATCGATCATTCATAATGGGCACATGATGCTATTTCATGTGAATTTAGCTCTCTTTTCTTCTTTCACAAAGATATATAATGAGCCAAGACTAAAGAAAACGATCCTTACATAAAAGGTGAAGGCTATTTTTTGCACATATGTGTGTGTGGGTGTGTGTGTGTGGGGTGTGTGTGTATTTCTGTAATGTTGATTGTGACAAAGCCCTTTTTAAAAAGTTGTATGAGTTGATATGTCTGCTTCCCGAGGTACCTTAAGAAATGTTATTTTCTTACAAAATTCATGTTTTCGTGGACTACGGCATTTGTCTGTTCACATGCACGTTGTAGCTCCACTCCTGAGAAAGGCACTGTGTTTCCCTCAGACACGTTCCTGAAGCTCCTGCAGCTACTCCTACTTTCGCTGGGGTCGGAGGTGAGGCGGCTCGGTTCAGAGTTAACACCCCAGGGCGCAGCTGACAGGACCTGATGGTGAGGGCTGCTGGGTTTCGACTCTTCATAACTGAACGGGAGTTCTGCCTGGCCATTGCTAGCACCTCCCCCTGGGCTGGGAGGACGCAGGTGTCACCAGAAGAAACTGAGTATAACTGACAGATGAAAACACGATGACTCTGTCTTCCGTGCCATGAAACACATATGTCTTGTTCTTTCCTTACAGGCAGGAGAGAACTGAGTCCTTGCAATGTCTTAGGAATACCACCGAGCATACCGTTTGGGGGAAATTCTCTCCTTTGTTTTACGAGAAATGATAAAGGTTCTTTTAAGAAGAGGAAAGGTTTATCTACTTTAAACTCGGATGATTAAATGTGGATTGTTACTATTGATTGAAATAGTAGTATTTAATTTAATGTATTAAAATTTTAGTATTTTCTTAGCAGTTGAAAAATAAGCACATGAATATATTTCAAATTCTAAGTGACTATTAAAATAATGACCTAGCTGTCATCATTCATTAGGATCTATTAATAATTCATAAAAATTTATTAATAATCATTTTTAAAAAGTGATTCAGAATGTCAGTCTCAAAACAAGTAAAATCCCTGTCAAATTTTTTCTTTCACTTGGCCCTCACGTGATGTTTCCCATAAACGGAGAGGTCGGTTGTGACCATTAGCGCCAAACTTTTCATGTCCTAAATCTCCTAGGATCACATCAGGGCCAGTAAATGTGGAGAAGTACCGACTATGTCTTTTGGGGAAATTTGAAAATTAATAATAATTGTTAATGCCGCCAGCACAAATTATAGGCAGTAAATTGGATTTGAAAAGGGGAGAGATTCCAAAAAGTGCTATTTTTTTAAACACCACCAGATAATAAGCTATTTCTTCCTTGGTGGGAGATGGTTGGCAAAGCAGCGTGGAAATGAAATGACTGCAGCAAGACACAGAAGCGTCCATGCTTTTCACATAAATCAGAATTTGTTGTCAAGAGTAACAGTGGACTAATGCTGTAATTTTTTCACTGTTAAAGAAGTTAGTGATGGAATCCCCTACAATCCTACTGTCATTATTTTCCATAAAATAATTTTATGCAAAAGTGAAGTAAAAGATGAGCAAATAGCATCAAATCTCTGGGTAATAGAGTCTTTATCATATACATATTTTATATATATAAACACACACATATATGCATATATGTTTTCTTTTATTTGCATATTTTTACAGTGCTAATGTGCAGAAAAATGAACAAAATTTAAAATCGCCTATTATAAATCATCTGGATGAAGCCAGTATTAGCATTTACACAAGACTGTTACATAATTGAAATTGTGATACAACTGTGGAAATCGTTCTTCTTACTTGACGATATGGGGCCATCAGAACTGTAGCACACACTCTCCCACTCCTTGTGTTTTGAGAGCTGCACACCAGTCCTTCCACTGAATGTATCATACATTATTTAACCCATTTCTAGACTGTTGGACTTTAGATTGCTTCCAATTTCTATCATTTCAAATGCAACATTAGTGAACATTCTGACAGATAATTTTTGTGAATACACTCAAAGAAGTAGAATAGTCCGTTCAAATGTATTTAAAATGAAAAAAAATTATTTGCTATTAACTTCCCCCCCACCCCAAATGTGTCTATTTAAATGCCTCCTATCAGCATAGAGAGGGTGTGAAGACTTACTTCCTTAAACATTGCCTTTCTCACGAGTCAGGGCAGAAAATAACCATCATATTTTTCATGTAAATGTCTTCGACTTCTAGTGTTGGAGGCCATTGTTACCTGGTTTATATATCTGTCAAATTAAAATTCTTACCAGGCCTTTGACATTTTTGTGAAGAAAAGGAAATAATGGAGGGAGGGGATATGATATTCTCACCCAGAGTCTCCAAACCACTGAAAAACCATTTTTCTCTCAGAACTGTCATATATTTCTCCATGATGTTTATGAATATATACAATCACTCTATCATTCTTATCTGGTTGGGGAGGGTTCATTTCTCCCTGAATTCTATCAAGATCACAGAGTAGATGTTTTCTATAATGTAATTCCTTTCCCTGAAGCAAAACATCATATTGGAAGTCTCTCTCTTTGTGTTATTTCACTTTCACTGTATGTTGTTGGGTTTCTTTTGTCGTTTCTTCCCCCGGTGTGCTCACCTATTTTGATAGCGTTTAGCTGGTGCTGCAATTGACTGTGAAATGGCTTTCAACCAGCCCATTCTAAGTGCCCCTCGGTTTCTGGGAGAATTAAATCTCCCTACTTTTTAATTTGAGATTATGTCTGATGTGCACAGTTTGCAGCCACGATTTTAAGGCCTCCTACGTTTTATTTAGTTTATGTATTTTTGCATCATGGGGTGTTTGCTAATCTCACTTCCAAGTATGATAAAGCTCTTTTTTTCCCCTTCCAAATAGTCCTGCAGCTTATAAGGATCTTTATAAGCATAACTTTCTCTGCCGTCACCCCTCACTGTCTAGGATGCTCTTAAGGAACCAGTGGCAACCCCCCAGGTAGTGCCAGGATTTATTCCAGCTGCAGGGATTTGCACATGTGTATTTATCTGACTGGAGCTCTGGTCTACTGCCTTTTCCGATTAAAATATAAATTCACTCACCTCATGTCACTTGTCCCCCATTTTTTTATTCCAAACTTCCTTCTTAGGAGTTTGATTTCCTGACCTTCGTAGCATCCTCTATTTTTTTCTTCTTGCAATGAATTGTCCTACAAATGACTCTTTTCTCACATCTATTTCCTACTGGATCCCTTAAAATAGACATTGTTTTATTCAGCTTTGTCTCTCATACTAGCATACTAATCCCTTTGACACACAGCAGGTGCTTAGTGAGTTCTTTCTTAAGTATTAATACTTAAATAATACATACTTTATTATAAGCAAAGGTGTTTATTCTTGAGTGGGCCAGTTAGGGTATTTTATTGCAAAGGACAAATTAAAAAATAAAAGCAGGAGGTACGTGTACCTGTATTGGGGCTGCTGCTGGGAGCCCTGGTGGACCAGTCAGGCACGTTCAGCAGCTCTGCAGGTACATACCGCATGCAAAGTGCCCTGTGTTTGGGGTGGAGAACCTGCAATGACAGCTTAGATGGCAGGGCCCCACTCTGCTCTTGGTGGGCGTGCAGTGCGACCCTGGTCACGTTCATCACTGCTGTCTCTGAAAGCTTGACATCTCCCTGGACGGAACTGGCTTGCACTGCCTTGTCCATGTCCATTCTACCGGGCAGGCACCTCGTTGGAAGAAATTTTATGCCACGTCTGAAGGTCAGAAAGCAAGCCTCCGGCTTAAAAAATAATGGAGATTAAAAGACACTCTAAGAAAAGAAAAGGAAAGGAAAGAAAAGAAAAGAAAAGAAAAGAAAAGAAAAGAAAAGAAAAGAAAAAAGAGAGGGAAAGCTAGGAGCAGCAGCTATTCATCACACACCAAAATCCAGGAGTCGTCACCTTCTGACTCAGTCGGACAAGTTAAGCACCCGACCTCTAGGAAATACCCTCTCCTTTTCCTTAGGGAGTGCCTGCTTCCAATGCACCCTTTGGACAGTAGCCCCTGTCCACTTCTGCACCCAGGTCCTCACACCGATGCCAGGGTCGCCTCGCCGAGGGCCCAAGTGGGGTGCGGGCGGAGGGAGGAAGCACTCCTTTCTGTGGCAGGGTTGGCATCGATGCCCTCTGGGGGGGCAAAGGCCCTCCCGGGGAGCTCGGCTTTAAGGTAAGTGTGGGCTCTGCAGCGACTTGGCTCCTGGTCGTACCGCTTACGGCCCACTGGGCTCCTGAGCTCTCCGGTAAATGGAGCAGAGCAGCAGGCCGTTCCTCACCGGGCCGAGGGAGGGCCGGACGGTAACCGTGGCCACCACGCCTGGGGCGTCAGGAACCCCACACTGCGCGGTGCTCGTGCCATCGCTGCGCGTCGTCTGCCAGGCCCCCTGCGGGCTGGGGCCTTCTGCGAGCCTGTCCCCGGGGAAGCGCGCCCGTAACTGGACGGCTCACGGCTTAACATTACTGGAGGCCACGGTTTCCATGAATAGATCTCCCTACGGTGTCCTGAGTACTTCAGTGAGGACACCGGGGAGGAGTGGAGAACGCGTTTTCGCCTGCTGTTTGAGTTCACATTTTTCACGGCCCATGACTTCTGATTGATTGTTTTAAATGTACATATGCCCCGATTTACTGATTCCAGGCCCTCACCTGCTGAAGTCATTGTCACGAGCCCACAGGTGTCCAGGTCCAAGCAATTCTTTATCTGCTGGGTATAGGGACTGTCTGAGGCTTTGGCGGGAGCTGGGCTCGGCCTGTGGGAGTCCCTCCCGTGAGGCAGCCATGGGGTTCAAACGGCCGATTGACCCTTATTTATTCCAACGGTAAGATGTTGCTGATAACGTCCAGGGACTCAATCGTGAGACAATTAGAGTGAAAGACGTTGCTGTGATAAGCACCCCCAACCCAGATCTGTACATTTGTAAGTGTCACAGAATGTCGTTGGGTCTCGTCACACAGTGTGGCACTCTGGGCAGGCGAGGACAAGGTTTTGCTGTGAATACGGACTTCTTAACCTGTGGGCACACCGGCAACAGCGCTGGTGTTTCCTTCTGCCCCGCCCCGGGTTCCTCCCCTCTCCCCTGCCCCGACCCCCGGTATCTCAGCAATCTCCTGCAGTGTCTGCTCCGGAAGGAAGGTCTTGCCCTGGCCTCTAACCCAATAGAACACGACGCTCCAGGGCCCAGGCCAGGTCTGCTCTGCTGTCCTCTTGGTGGCACTGCTCCTTCCGTTACTGGAGAGAATGCCCCGCTCATAAGGGGCTCTTTAAGCTGCATTCACCAAGCCCTTGCTTGGAGGCCCTGCCTCTGAGCTACCTGCTTCTGAGGAGCCAGCCACCCCAGCCCTAATCCCGGCAGACGTCTGCGTCCAGCGTTTCCGGGTCCCCTGCCCTGGCACCTCTGTCTACCCAGTGCACTTAAGACAAAGGAGAATTGTACAACAAAACAGTGTTGGTTGTGTTCAATATTTTGCACACTCTTCATTGAAATCACTTCAGAATAGGCATAAAAATGTCTCCCAGTGCTGATCAATAAAACATAATAAAAGTCACCGCATTGCTTTTTGTTTCTTTAATGTTCTCTGTGTTATGGTGTTTGGACATTTTTAACAGCCTGTCTGGCTCGGGGGAGACTGTCCTTCCTAGAAGCAGGCATTGGCTAAAGGTGGCAAAGGACTCAGCCTGGAGTATGCCTATGAGATGCAAACTGACAGTCTGAGGTCAGATGGCCTCTCCCCGGTGGGCCCGCCCAGCAAGCACCATCCCTTTGCCTTAATAATTCCCGGGCCCGGTCATAGGCCACGGGGGAATCACCCTGTGGCTCAGAGCGAGTCAGGAGCCGTTTACCTGCCTTCCATTCCCAAGGCAGCCCCGTGAGCAGCCCGGCCTGGGCTGTCTCCTGGCTCTGTCTTGGCCTCGTGACAATGCTGGGGTCCCACTGTGTGCACACTGAGCCTCCTGTCTCCAAGGCCCCAGGCCGACGATCATGGAAATCAGCGTGGAGGCATCACCCGAGTCAATCTGTGCCGATCATGGACAAATTCCCTTCATACGTCAGAGATGTGACTCCTCACTATCCTTCTCTAGTCCTTCTCCCAGAATGAGCGCTTCATTTTCATGGGGGATGAGGGACCCCAAGCTTTCTTTGTTCAAGGCCATGTTCAAGGCTCGAGTAAATCATGGAGTGAACTGGATGTGTGGCACCTGCAGGGTGGCTGGGTCACAGCCACAGAGCAACCACACTGTGTCACTTCACAAGTGGTGACGCGGCTCCCGGACTTCAGCACCTGCTCGATGGTGGCCCTCCCTGCGGGTTAGCTCTGGGACAAATTGCACCCTGTTGGGGAAGCATAAACAGCTGTGGGAAAACCAGATCCACACTGATCTGCACTTGAAAACCAGAAGTGAGCGAGACAGTGCTCCGCCTTCCAATGCTGTAATTTATTCTTCATAAGGAAACATCAAGTGCAGCATTTATTATTTACCGAGAGACCAAGTAGCAGATCACCTTTGCCTTCGGACGTCTCTTTGCGTTTGATTGGTCTGTGTGTGCAAAAACTTGCCTTTCCAAATTTGTTTTCAGCCTGAAGAAAAATCACACATAGAAAGTCAAACTGAGAAAGTGTTTTATTTCAGGTGTAAAAGTGTTACTATGACTCTGATAAGAGTCTTAAAATGCTAGAAATATCTCCTTTTTATTTTCAATAAGTAGAAAATTCTCAAAGTATAATAGTTTAAGAAATTTGGTTTGCAAAGAAAAATGTTGAGAGAAAACTATGTATAACCTTAAATAAACATAATTTACTTGAATGCCTTATTTATGTTTATGATATTTATTTGCTGAAATTATGCATTTTTATAATTCATCAATAGTAAGTTGTAAATGAGACATACACTCCCTATTTGACTACCTAAATATATAAGACAAGTAGCTTCTTATTTTATTCTATTTTATTATCTTTGTGAGTTTTTCTACACCTGCAAACAAAAGAATGAAAATAAAGCCTATTTGACTCTATTTAATCCGATCTTTCATCAGTAAGGAGAAATTTGAAAATATAAATAAATACATGGATTTTTTTTCACATGGTCTTGTTCATTTCACCTAATTCCATTTCTCAGCTTTTCCCAGATCTGCTCAGTCTAAAAGCTCTTCCCCATCATCAGTCTTACTTCTTTTCAGTCCTCCATACCAAGGGTTCCCATCACAACTGCTGAACCTGGGTTGTACTTGGCATTGAAGATAGGCAGGAGTAATAGGCAATTGGTCTGCCTGTTTTCACTGGGATGGGAAGAATGAAAGTTGGAGCTATTCTGAGAATGTTGACATGCGACAGCTTCCAGGGACATGTTGGAATATCTACATTGCTCTCACTCACAGCATATTGATTCGTTAGAAGCCTAACTCTACTGATAGATAAGAGATGCATGAGCTCCATGATAACAAAGAGGTATTTGGGCATACTCAAGGAGTTGGCACCAGAAATATTTCTCTGAATTTATGTGCAGATGTTATTAATACACCTTGTAGTGTGCATGAAAGATGAATAGTTTATAAGTACATGCAAAAATGGACGATGTGACATAAATATGTTTCAATAACTTCCTGTTTCTTTACAACCTGAGACTGTGATGAACTTGTGACATTATTGACAGGGTGCCTCTCCAGGTAGCATTCATCATTGCTCAGAGATTTACATTTCATGCGAGCAGTCAACGAACTAATAAGGGAACTGCACTTTTATTGCACAGTTTTATCATACTTGTTCCAAACTGTTACTTCATAAAATTCTTAAAATATATGTCAAAGAATTGATTGCTTTACTGTTTATGATAGATTGTTGCACTCAAAAATATGAACTAAAAGTTAATGTTAACATTTAGAATAGACCAAGAAGAGACTTAAACTTATAAGACTGAATCATACATTCAAAGAGTTGCTTCTAATACAACGTCGCGCCCAGCGCACACATCCAAAAGAGTTGAGGTGCCTGTCAAATGCATGGGCTTTATTTCAGGTGCATTTGCTTAAAGATTCTAGAAATTTTCTTCATAAAATCCAATTGGAAAATGTATGTTCTTCAAAATCCATTAGTCCATGCTACAGAAAGTGATAAAATGGGATTTCCTATAACAAGTAACATTTAATCTTGAAATTTGGATCTAAACTTAGCTTCACAGTTTCTGGTTTAATTGAATTATTTGTTACCCATGAACTTGGTCATTTACAGACTGAAATTGATTTTCCTGGGGAAACTGGAAGTGCATAGCCACCTTAATACTTAATCTGTTGCAAATTTTATCTAGAAACATCTGGAGCTCTCTATAAGGGAAGCAGAGTCGGCCCGTGTACTTACTGCTGAGGAATGCTCACCTGTGTGAAATCTTGGCCCAACGATAACTGACATCTCCTTCGTTGTTGTCTGCCACTGGAGATTTCAGGTATCACACGTTTGCAATCCCAATGGCATACAAAACGTCCCATTGCTTTTTCAGGATAGTAATGATGACGTTGTTGGGTCTCTAATGACTAGGGAGTAATGACTAATGAAAAGAACCATAACTTTCAGCTGCCAGTAGGATTTCCAAAGACTTCCAAAGCATTTCTGTTAAAAAGTACTTACTGGGAACTGAGTTCCTGAAACACACGTCTGAATGCACAGCCCCACTTCCGGGAGCCGAAGAATCACATCGATGTGGGAGGCGGGTGGACACCCTAGGAAACCAGACCACGGAGTACCTTAAGGAGAACAGCCCAAGAGCAATGGAGTTTCAGTTTTCATTCCCAAAACCCAGGGTGCAAATCACTGGTCTGAGGCATCCACATGAACTTGGGGCATTGAAATGGGCTGTGTCCTGAACGCAAAGGGGCATGTAGATAGCTGTCAGTCAGGCAAACACACACGGTAGGCCGGTTTCTGTCAGCGTGCAGGGTGGACATTCCCTGACGGTGTGGCTGCTGCTGACAACCCACTCTTAGGAATGTGAACTATGGGCTATTCTAGCAATTTTTTAAAATTTGAATTTATATATATACTGACAGCTATGAAATGGCAGATATCAAAATGATAATCAATAACAATCAAAATGTCCTCAATGAAAAGATTATGCAAGAGTCTGCAGAGTTCAACCCAGATTTGTGGAGCTGAAACACAAATCCAAAGACATTACCACAGAGGCCAGAGGTGATGCCGAAGTGAGAAGTGATTACAAGAGTGTGGAAACAGGAGATGAACATCTAATAACACACTTACACTGATCTGCAGAGGACAAGAGAAAAGAGAGAGCTACCGGAGTCTGCACTGGAGAAAAAATGGTTGGGAAATTTCTAGAACTGATGGTACACCTGAATTTACGAACACAGGAAGCACAACCTACATCAGTAGACTAAATAGCACATTAAGATAAAAATGAAAATGTGTGACAGAAAATGAGACTGAGGACGACAGTTTTTAAAAATAGAAAATTACAATGTGTGTGTGTGTGTGCGCGCGCGTGGACGCGCACATGTGTGTGTGTGTGTGTGTGTGTGTGTGTGTGTTGGAAATAAGGAGAAAATTAAAAAGAAAATACTTTCCTTGTGCTAATGAATAATAACTCCTGGGTAAAAATTGTGTGGCAAAAAATATTTTAAAAATCAGGGCAAAGATAACTTCAGATAAAACTTAACAGGGGAATTTACTTTCAAATTAATCTTACTAAAAAACTTCTAAAACATAATTTAAAAACTTCAATAACATATATAGGGTATGCCCATACCTAAGATTTAAAATTAAGGCACTAAAGTTGAAAACACACACACACACACACACACACACACACACACACACAAATGCACATCACTTCTAGTCATTTGACTTGCATTTCAGTCCTTGCACTAGGTTGGTAGTTGCGTTATTAAGAATTTGAATTCTTTGAAATAATATCATTCTCTTATAAGTAAAATATGTTATTTTAGGGAGAATCATCTCATGTTATTCCTGGTTTTACACATTTTTAATGTTGTTTTCTAATAAAAATGGTAGTTCCTAGGCAGCTAAAGGATGCGTATTTTAGGAAAAAATCACCCTTAGTAGAAATGGCAATTTGAAATCAATTGGTAGTGTGTGTTCTATGAGAATAATGTGGTTGTTTCTCTTTAAATAAGACCGAGTGTAAGTGGTGTATGCGGTGTATCCAGCTGGGAGTTTAAGTCAGGACGCATGCGTTTGCATCAGTCTCGTTTTCCGAGGCAGAGTGGAGGCTTTGAAAGGGGAAAAACCCCAGAGCTTGTCTCCAACCTCACATTTAACTAACATCACGTGAAGAATCATCCGCTTTCGAATGTCCCAATCCCAGGTGGCCCATTCAGTTTTCTGGAAATGCTGCCTCCTAAGTCTTTTGATCTTTAATTGGAGAACATATTCTCTTTTTGATGTAATAAGCGGATATGGTTGTCCTCCAAGTCACAGATAGCTTGTATTTCAAACGATGGTTTTAATACATTGAGTGTTTGAAGCCATTTCCCCTAGAGCCAAGCTTGAAAATGATGCTTGATTCCTATAACAACCACCAAAAAAAATGCATTTTATGCATCGTGTGACGGAACCATCCAAAAAGGAGAATGTAAAATTGTATTTAAGATAAATATTGTCACAATGTCAACAGCTCACTTACTTTTCTCTGTTCCGACAGTAATTTTTATTAAGTAATTTCATGTACACTCATACTAACCTCTGAAAATGTAAGCATCAGACGGCACAGTGCCTTGAAGAGCTGACGTTCTGACTGATTGGTTATGGTTATTTGAGGATTACAGTGCATTTATGTGGACAATTCTCCCAGGGACCAAGCACATTGTCAGCATGCATGAGAGGTCTGAGTCTTTCTGGAGTCATGCTAAGTCTGCAAGCGCTTGCAGTAGTTGACTTGACCCTTAGTATCTCAGCAATCTTGTGTGACTCTAGATTTTCTTCTCAACTCACTCTTTCTGGTTCAATTCCTTCTATCGGGTGGTCACATTGATTGTAATTTCTTTGATGTTAATTATTTGCTACAGGAAACCCTGAGATCTGGCATGAGTGACAGGCAGTGAGTCTGGATTACAGGTGTTCAATCACACACAGTTCCTAAATCTCTTCCCTAGCCAGAGGAAAGAGCTCTCCTGGGGGGATGGAAGGAGGGGCTCACAGCAGGTGAGGGGTGGAGCCTTGACTGACAGAAGCAGAAGGACCTCCTCGCCAGGGCTGCGTGTCTGAGGTTGAAATAAGCCTGAAGCTGGAGCCTGGGCAGTGGGGACGTGATGGGCAGAAGCTTTAAATGGAAGAAGAAAGTGGAGTTAACGTGATTGTTAACTTGGATTTGACCTTTCTTTGTCTGAGAGTGACCAAAATGTTATTTGCTGCCAGAGCGTGCTCGAGAATTTCTGGGAAGCTGCCAGAAAAGCCAATCAGAGGCAGAGAGAGGACGGTCCATAGAGACACTTTTAAGTTAATGTGTAGAAAACGTCAGAGTGTTCTGTGCAGTGGGTACATTCTCGGTCCGTGTCGTTTCACTCAGAAATCTTACTTCCGAAGTTCGCGTGAAGAGCGTTCTGGGATTCTTTCACTGCATGGTCTTCCCCGCCTCCTGGATTCTGTCAGGGGGTTTGTTGATTGAGTTAATTACTGTGCTGGTCTTGACTTGCTTTTTGGCTGGCATCTCCCTTAGCTCGTTAGCAAGTGTTGTTTCTGCCTTATTAAAGATACATCGTGCCCTGTCTACACCATTGTAAAAGGCACTTACAGGCGGGTTCCGACTCTTCCATGTCATCTATCTTTTCTGGGAAGGTCAGAATTCTATTGACAAGAGTTAGAATAATTGAATGTTCTCCAGTGAAGTAATTACCAAATATATATTTTAAACAAGGTAAAAATACATAAAGCCTACTAAAATAAAATGTCCCTGATATTAAAATTTATGTTCCTATAATGTAAGAGCAGTTTTCCCAACACCATGTAAAACAACTTATTCATTTTAAGTCATTAATTTCATCGTGTATTTAGTTTCCACACAGACATTGGTTTTGTCCTGAACTTTCTATTGTCTTTCCTTGGTTTATTTATTGATTATTTTATTTTTTAGATTTTAAATTTTTATTATTAAATTTGTTGAGGTGGCATTGGCTAGTGAATTTACTTAGGTTTCAAGTGCACAATTCTATAATCCATCATCTACATGTTGCATTGTGTGTTCACCACTCAGGATCAGTTCTTTTTCTGTCACCATATATTTGACACTCCCTCCTCTACAATGCACTGATAGAGAATGTTTTTCAACTTTCAAAGCAATATAGAGATATCTAGAAGTAGAACGGATTTTTATTCCATAGTGGTCAGGAATCAGAAGTATTCACAATGGCTGAAAACATGGTCGTAATTATAGTAATGCATAGAGTGACTCAAGGGTTAAGATGACTAATAAAGAAGAAAAACAGTGACTTACTGGTGTGGGCTAATAAAGGATATTTGTATTGGCAAATACAATGTTATGTGGAAAATATGTAGTCTTGAAGCCTAATACTTGAATATTATTCACCAACACAACAGTTAATTGACTAAATATGCTCTTTTAAAGTACTTTATCACATGGTTAAAAATCAGATATCTGAAATGTTAGTAATATGATCTCTAAATAATGATCATGTATTTTATTGTTAGTCTCATAAAATATACTTTGATGTAATTTATAATTCTTTCCATAAGGCTTGTATTAGTTTTACAAATGGTAGTGGATATTATATTTTTAATGGTGGCCAGACCCAGGTTTTGTCCTGTAAGTTGAATGCCCCACAGGTCAAGGGTGACCTTGCTGGGGTACTCTTGTGTGTGACCTACACAGGTGCTGGGGGGTCCTCAAAAGGTCAGCATAACTGATGGCCTGCAAAGTACCTTGACCTTTTGGGCCAAGTTTGCAAATACACAATATGTCTAACTTTGTTGCCTTTCAGTGAACATTTTTTCTTCCTTTTCTGTTTTTCCTAGTAGCTCTTTTTCTGCTGTCACTTATTTTCCTTCATATCTACAATTTTGATCTGCTTTTGGGGCCCATGGCAACAGCTGACTCTTCTGTCCTTCGTCACTGATCTCCCTACACCTCTCCTTGGTCACCCTTGTCTGGTTGGCTTCGTTAGACTCCAGAAGGAGAAGGGGCGATACCACACCCATGGAAGTATAATAATAGAAATAGTATTCAACTCAACAAGAATGGGAGTAAGAGCGATATACCATTTATAACATAAAAACAATCCATACTACTGCTTGTAAAAGTGACTTCATGATGAACTAAAAATAGCAGTTTGATATTATGAAGTGGTATGTGTGTGTGAGAGAAAGAGATTGAAAGAGAGAAAGATAGAGACACACACACACACACACACACACAGACAGGCAGGCAGACAGAGAGAGACAGAGAGACAGAGAGAGACAGAGAGAGACAGAGAGAGAGAGAGGCTAATACCTTCGGAAAAGCTCTTGAGTACAAAAATATCTTACTATAGTTTACAAATTTGAAAGATGCATTAAATCAACATGCAATCCTTGGCTCATATGTTCTTTTCCAGAATTCTCTTGAAAATGTTGCTGTCATTGTGCTTTGATTTTTTATTTTCAGTATAATATTGTGTTTGTGTTAGGAGGCCCATTTCTTTTTAGGTTTACATGGACCTTTTCTAATTTTATAATGTTTAAGACTCTGATTTGAATAGTTCTTTTGTATTTGCACATGCTTATTAGTGTTCAGTTTTTGTTGGAGTGGTTTTTTGTTGTTGTTTTGGGGAGTTCCCTGGCTGGGGCTCGAACCCAGGCTGCGGCGTTGAGAGCGCTGAAGCCCAGCCACTACACCGCCAGGGAACCCCTGTTGGAGTGTTTTGTGACCGTTTTCCTTTACTACGTGGTTCATATCTTAGGAAGTATTCTAAGTATCCTTTGTTTTTGCCTATTTCCCTACTTATGTGCAATTGGATTTTGGAGTAGTATTTGTCATGGGTTTTTAATGATATTATGTGTTCTAAATTTTGAGCTATATAACTTTGGAGAATGTGTGAATAGATGTGAATTTTTTCAGCTCTTGTGTCCTATGGGAACCTCAAGTTCTCCCAAAGCGTTTCTATTTTGCATATTAAAAATTTAAACCATTTTCTTGTCAAAGGAGCATTTTGCAATATGATTAATACTCCTATTGCCAGAATGGGTGTTTCTATTACACATGTATTTAACGAGGATACTTAAAACACTTGAAATAAATCTATTTTAGTATCTCCATAGTAAAAAAATCGTGGGGCCTCAGTTTCAAATGCAAATTCACATATTTCAATATCCCTTTTCTATAAATTGTAAGAAAATAAACAAATCTTCTTCCCTGAAAGCTTGTAATCCAGACCAGCACTCAGTTGTCATAGCCGCAGGTGAAAATGTTATACAGCACCTGGGGCACCAGTTCTTGAACTTCTGTGAACAAGAAGTCAGACAATTGAGCAAGTTATGAAAAATGTATATTTCTTTGACAGACTGGCAGGCATTCTGATGCAGCAGGTGTCTGGGTTGAACCCTAAGGACCTTCATTTCCTAGCAGCAATGCAGGCCATTCTAGCTGAGAAACGCCATCTTGTGCCTTTTGTATAATTTTGTTCCTCGTGTCCTTGCAGCTCTCCATCATGGCACTAATCACGGTTCATAATTACAGAATCTATTAGTGTGACATTGGAATGAATCGTTACCTATTCCTCGGCACGCACACTCCGTAAGGGGTTGATTTTGCTCGTCAGTATGCCCCAGCGCACAGCGCGATGACTAGCATGCTGTAGGCCGCCAGCGGTTATTTACTGTGCGTGTGAAGGATTGAAAACGACACAGCAACAAAGCCAATCTCAAGATAATCACATTTTAGATTATTGATATTGATTGCTTGAAAATCTTAATGTAAATATTGACTCCATTTATCTATTTCAATACATATTTCTTATGCTGCCAATGCCAGGCAATTAAGTTATCAAACTGCCCGTGAGCAGTAGAGAAAGGACCATTAGACTACAGAAGCGGTTGGTGTAAGGAGTTGTTAGAACGATCAAAGTCCTCCTCTTTCACTGTGGCCGAGCGGATGCCCAGGGACACGTGCAGGCCTGTCCTCGGGAGCGGTGGTGCCAGTGTCCAGGTCCCCTTCCTGCATAACTTGACCGTGCTCTGCAGGCCGCTGCTGTTTGAATCACTTGAATTTAAGTTAAACATCCAGAGGTTTGTCCTAGTTTAAATTCTAATATCGTTGAAATTTGCATTCCGAATCCTAGTCTCCTTCCGTTGTACTTTACACAAAAATGCTCCCTTCCTATTACAGGAGGCCACCTTTCCCTCCTGTCCCCCGTGGATCTCAAATGTCCCTTCCACAGAATTCATCAGCAATAATCTTTCCTTTTAACAGAAAATGTGGATTAGTTCTTATGTTAAAATAAAAAAAAAAATAATAATGTTACTGGTTCCACTCATTGAAAATTGCTGTGATGCAGTGAAGGAAATGACACTCCCCGTGTGTACTTCTGGTCGTCGGCAGTGTTTAGGGACTTCCCAAGCATCACTGCATTTATTCTAGTTCTGCAGTAAATATACTACCATTTGCAATATATAGATGAGGTCATTGGAATTCAGACAGCACTAACTTGCACTAACATTCTGCAAGCTGGCATTTGTATTTTCATTAATTATAGAACTTGTAAACGTCCTTCTTAAACTTGTATTAGGCAAATGACAACATAGTTTGCACTAGGGCAAGTCTTAAGCTTTAAATAAAAGAGCCAGAACTCTTCATTTCTGCTATTCACTGAGAAATTGGAGGCTGGAACTCTCTCAGGTTAAATTCACAAATCGTCTTCCCAGCATTTCCTGTGTCACGCTCTGCGCATCCCAGCTCTGTAGATGCACCTAGGTGGTGGCGAGAAGGTGGCGGGTCTTATTATCGTCCTCACCTTAAATTTAATTAGAGTCCTCTTCCCCCCGCCTCTCCTCTGACATCAATTTCCAGGTTTCCTGCTCAATTCTAGGTTTTGCAAAAAAAAAAAAAAAAAAAAAAAAGTTGATAAACCAGTCTATGTAATAAAATGCCAGGTGCAAATGCGCTTCAATCCGTCCCCTCTGCAGTGTTATGACGCTTCCAAAACCAGGGACACCATCTTCTTCCATTTGCACAGAACCCGTCCGTCAATGGGTTACCCTCCTTCCCACCCAGAACACGGCTTTGTAGATGGACGTCCTCTCCGGGGGGCCTTTCACGACGCGGAATGAGCTCGTGGCAGCCCTGCCGTCCCCAGCACCGCTCACCGGCGCTGACGTCATTGGTTTCACCGCCCGCGTGGCCTGCCGAGGCTGCTTGCCTTGTCTTCTCAGCCCTGATTACTGAGGACAAATAATGCACACGCGTTCTCACGGCGGCGATAGAGCTCCCGCGTGTTTGGAAACGGCTCCTGATGCGCACAGCCCAGCCTAGTGCACACCTTGCTTAGGTGCTTCTGCGTTTCCAAGGGTCTCGACCAGCTGAGCGTTGTGAGGTGAAGACAGGGCACCGCGGCCCGTCTGGTGCGGTTGACGGACTCGATGTCTGAACCGCAGTCACCGCTCAACACATTTTCTAAAAGCAAGTGTCTCTCCGGCGTCCTGGGTCGGATCCAGCACTCCCATAGGTGGCAATGTTTTTCTGTGTTCCACGATTTGTGTTCCAGAGAGGATAACATGCTTTTTTATTCCCCAAAGCCAAGGAAATATAAAGGGACAAACTCCACGCGTTACTGGATTTCATTGAACATGGAGAACAGAAACCCAGAGACCATCTGCCCCACGTCTTCCCTTTCTCTGTGCTTCCACACGACAAGGGTCTTTGCCACTTCTGACCTGAGAAGTCACCCCCCTCAACGGAGCCAGCTTCTCTTCTGTTATTAGCACACTGTCTGCAGCGTCTGCAGGGAGCAGCTTGCACAGACCTCCCCTTACAGACGTCAGAGCGTGTGTGTGTGTGTGTGTGTGTGTGTGTGTGCGTGTGTGTGTGTGTGTGTGTGTGTGTGTGTGTGTGTGTGTGTGTGTGTGTGTGTGTGTGTGTGTGTGTGTGTGTGTGTGTGTGTGTGTGTGTGTGTGCGTGTGTGTATATGTGTGTATGTGTGTGTGGGGGTGCTCAGTACCCTGGAGGGGGAGAATTCTCATAAAGGGAAGCAAATAGAAGCCAATCCAATTCTGTAGCTAGAAAATGATAGAGAATCTCAGCGGTTGATAAATCAGAAGTAGAAAGTGTGAGCGTTTGAGATTGTATGTGTCTAAATGCAAATAACATGAAATCGTGAATTTTCTTTGGCAACAGGCTTAACTCAATTTGGCTTCATGGCTTTAAACGAAGAGACAGCACCTCGAGCTCCTGCGTAGAATACAGAAAGCTAGAAGGGCCACTGTCCCTTCCCTTCCACGAACACGACACAGATCCTGGATCATCCACAAGCCCACAGCCCTGTTCCCCGTGCTGGAGAGCAGAGGGCAGGACCGTTACCTGGGGCGGGGCGGGGGGGGGAGAACATCTCCAAGGAGGCACAGCGGTGACGGCCAGCGGGCACGGGCCAGCGTAGCAGCCGGGGAAAATAAACCTGCTAAAATCTGCGGAGCAGTACTTCAGGCCGAGCGCGGGCCAGGGTGAACGTCAAGAGCGCCCAGGCCCTGCAGTCCCAGCCTTTAGTTCCGCCGACCTCAGCAGACATCCCAGGAGAGACGCTGGGTGCTGAGCGAGGTCAGAGGACAGCCTCCTTCGTGGTGGGACTTAGAGGGGAGGGCGCAGGGCGTCCGTGACAGGAAGCACAGCCCCGTTAAGCTCCGTCACGCCTCTCCCTCCGGTGGTCCAAAAGCAAATGCTTGGTGGGAGGAGGTCTTCGCACAGACCTTCGTTGGAGCTGCGGTGGGGGTTGGGGGGAAGAGAGGAAGGGATTGTCACTGGGTTACCGCATTGGAAGAGGCGGATGTGACTGGGATGGCTGGGCAGCTGCTAGGTGACCAGAGTGAACCCGGCTAAGAGGCCGAAATGAAACAGAGGTGCCAGCCCTCCACCTGCCAGGTGAGTTCTGCCCGCATTCGGAGGAAGCCTGGGAGGGGACCGTGGGACTCAGATGAGAGCGTAGTTCCTCCCAACGCCACCTGCTCTCAGACTGGTGACAGGCCCGCTGGAGCGCCCAGCCAACCTGTGCCTGAAACCCGACCCTTGGACACCGTGGGCCAGCGAGTGCGCCTGGAATTGTTTTAAACAGCTAGGTCGGTGGCGATTTATAATGCAGCCATCTTCCTGAGCCCCCTACTGAGCCCCCTACGTGAAATTCACCGAGACCTGTGCAAGCATGTACAACGCTGGTCATGAATGAGTAATTGTACCAAAAACTCATGCGAAAATATATGTCTAGGTTTTGGGTAAATCGCACATACTTGGACAACGAGTACTGAGTGTAATCAGTGATAATTTAGTACAAAATACTGCAATCTAGTTAACGTCACGTCTTCTTTCCTTAGCTCTTGCCTCTGTGGTTTGAACCACAGGGTCGGGCAGAGGTAACAGCCTTTTTCATGAGCCGTAATCGATACCAAACTTCTCATTACAAAACCATCAGCATGTAATTCTGTAACATAACAATGTTTTAACGACTTTAGAAAAGGGTGTTACTTCTGCCGGATCCTGTATTTCACAAATGATCTGCGGTTTCTACGCCTTACGATTCATCTCATAACGTCACAATTCCAGTATAGTATAACAAGATCAGCACTTATTATTTTTTTTTAATTCCTAACCACATTTAGATGGCAGGTGTAGAATTGCATGACCAGTGTGTGGTACTGCAAAACTGTGTGCTGCAGATAGCCTGGCCCTTCCAAACACCTTTTATTAGTGAAATGTTTGAGGACTGACATAAATTTGAATAAATGGCAAAGCTGTTTGTCATAAATCAACATGTCTTTCCTTTTTCCAACAGAGACACTTAAAACCTTCTTGAATGTTTATGTTCATTAATTTCACTTCATGGGCATTGCATGTCACGTGAAAGCACGGGGGAAGCAAACAAAGTATTCAGTAAGTGCATTAGAAGATTCACATGCTGTAAATTGATTTTTTGTCTAAGTTTTATTACAAAAAATAGTAATTAGTATTTATTGTAGTAATGTGGAAAATATACATGAGATGAATCAGTAGCAGTATTTCTACAACTCAATTTTAAATAGTCTCTGTAATTTAGACTATATTTGTAACACATTTGAAAATAAGGTTGAAAATAAAGGCATTATTAGCATTATTCATTTCATCCTGGTATATTTAATGGCACATACATTAATATACTTTACTTTTTTTTTTTTCTGGTGAGATCTTCACTATCAAATATATAAAAATATTTCCAAGCTGTCTCTCTTTTTGTTGGTATTTTAACTGTGTTAATTTCTCTGTGTGATTTGATATTTAGAAGTTTAAAATAGTCATCTAGTAAAAAAACACTGACCTAGTTCTTTCTGATTCTTTTTTTTTGTTTTTTTGTTTTTTTGTTTTTCCTTGTCTGTCTTTGGCTTCCTACTTAGAAAAACTTTCTCTATAACAGAAGTATGCAAGAAGTTTTACCATTCCCAGAGAGGTAATCAGCACATACAGATCCTTACTGGGCAACCAGTGAATTCCACCAGTACACTTCAAAGGGGTCTGCGCAGGGTCGGGCTTGCTGGAGTGGCCCTAAAAGGCGGGTTACAAACCCACTTTTAATCTTTTTTTTGAACCATGAAGTTCTTCTTTATACTTGTAAGTCTTTGATAAAGCTGCAATTGAATTTGTAGGTTTTTTGAAGTGGTAAACTAAGTGTCCCTCCCCAAATAGTTATTTTATATATTTCATTGGTTCATTTAAATAATGATTGAATTCTAAACACCCTTTGAAATTCACATTCACTAGGCATTATGGAAGGCCTAATATTTTGATTTTTCTATTAATTTTTAAAGTGTATTTTCTGAATATATCACTTCAACTGGCACTAAATGTTTGAGGGGATTTTAAAACAATGCTGAATCCCTCTGTTCAAAGGCACCGTGCGGGTAGGGAGCCGTGCTCTCTCAGAATCACGTTGGAACGAGACTCAAGAAGAGAACACGGGTCTTCTGAGTGATTCGGGGGCTCTCTGGTCATTGTTTCAATTATTTTCATATCCGTGGTGTAAATATAAGAACCTTGAGCATTTTGTATGACTTACAAAATTGTTCTGAAATAAGAAAAGAGGAAAATGCATGCACACCTACTGCCTGGAGACCACCACACTCGTAACTGGCCGATGGGTCACGAGGGCGGGAAGACGATTCTCACACAATAGTTCGGGCTGTCTCCCCGAATAGTAAGAATTGCTGTCATTGTAATAATCATCTTCATTATTATTACCATGGAAATTATTTACCTTTGTCTGTGACTGCATAACAACAGCAAAACACGTTCTTTAGTGTTTCAAAGGTTGTTTTGTCATTTAAATTAAACTCTATACAATCATACCATGTTGGACATTCCCTAATTGACCCTTTCCCATTAATATTGACATCTGGTTTGTGTAACTCTCTTTCTTAAAACAGTTTCTAAGTTATAAAACATGCCTTAGAAAAATTTTAGAAGAAATGGCCACTTTTTCAAAATTTAACCCTTTTGTTGTGTTGACTTTAAGTTTTTTTTCAAAAAGAGTCAAAAAGCCACAAAAAATAAAAAAAAGTATTTTGACTATTTTATGTATTTAATAACATTTTGAGCTGTTTTGTATATAGATGACATTTTTATTTTAAATTTTTCTTATATGGTAATAAATTTACCATTATATTGAATTTTAGCAAAAACAACTCAACACATACAAGTGGCATCAATTAGGTTTAAGTATAGATAAATTAGAATCTAATGGCATTAATGACATAAAAAAATGTATTATAGAATGTTACACACTAGGGCACTCAAAACATCTTTGTTGTTGACAGTGCAAGCCATAGGAAAACATATTTAAAAATCTTATAAGTGGAGAAAAGTCCTTGAAACAGTTTCACACTGAGTAACAATTTTACCATAATGGCAGTATTTATATTTTTAAGTAAATACAGTCATTTTCTTAAAATAAATGATTGCATTAAAGTGTTAACATTTTCCTATTTTTATTCATTCTTGAAAAACACAAAAATACAGAAAAATCTACATCTGCTTTCCTAAACTTCCTTTCTGGAACACCGACAGGATATATATATATATTTTTTTCGCATTGTACTTTTGAGTGATAATCCTCAAAACAAGGAACAATGCACATTGCTGGATTTCCAGGACACACAGAACAATGACATGTGCTTTGTTCTTGTTGGCAAACACCTTTCCCTCTAAAAAAGTTGTTTTGAGCTCATGGGGTAAACTTGAAGGCCTCAGTCAACAGGTGGAAATATTTGGGAAATGTTGTAGCAGGTTAAGAGAACTCGTTAATTTTATAGGATGGCCATTTGATAAGAGACATATTGAGATAAAAGAAGAGATCACTACTTAGCATATATCCAAAACTTGGAAGCAAGAAGCAACCAACTTTTGAAAATATATCAAATGTTTAACATGGTACAATGATAGCCAATATTCATTAAACTAAACCTATAAAAATGCCTAATCTCAGGTGGTAATATGAAAATAAACACAATTTCCAATTGGTTATAAATTTATACCCGCGTTTATGGAGCACACAGTCTATGTTCAAAAACCTCTTGAAATTTATTTATGAATTATAGAAATAGGAGTTTCCAATCCTCTAAGCAATAAACTATTTCTTGTTTTTAATTGCATGTTGTTTGCAATAAAATTCCTTTAAAAAGCAAATGTCATCTATTCACTACGAATTCCACATAATATCTGGTGTAAAACTAATCTCTAATTTGGAAGGAAAAAGTCTTAAACATTTATATTGTAAGTAGGAAGAGTTCTTTATCTAATTGAAATTTGGCATTAAGGTTAACAGGAGAAAACTATTTTGGCCATGTAGATTAATTATGTGAGGTCATTTGTCGCTGGTTCAATGATGTTCGCAAATTAATGCGATCAGTTTCACATAAACTTGCATGAAGTGTGAGATAGACCACAAATCTTCTACAAACCAAGTTTAAAATTAATTTTCTTCTTAATAAATCGAATATGATTATTTTTATATTCTCTGGTTCTCCACCATCCTTTTTTCTTCTGTAGAAACTGTCCCTTAGCAAATTAAAAAATTCAGTTATTTAACTGATATTCATAAAAAAAACATAAGGTAAGGACATGAAGAGTGTTACCAAGGAGAGTTATAAATAAACCACATTTTAGGTCTCTTCATTCTGAGATTAGATGTGGAAATCACATCAATCCCATAAAAGTATTCAAAAAGCTAAATTTTGTATGTGTGAACACACAAGCGCTGTCCGGAAAGTATCCAGCCACATCATATGAAAAATAGAGGCATTTATGGCTGGACTCTTTCCAGATAGCCCCCATCTGTTTATTATTATAATATTTATATTAATAAAATATATTTCAAAACATTGATAAAAATGTCTCACATATATTGTGTTAAAATATTGCATAGTTATTAGAAAATAAACAGAATTTGATTCAGAATTCATCCCATTCACTTTAATAAATTTCAGAGTACGTAATAACATAAATAAAGGAAAGGAAACCATTGAACAAATTATAATTCTATTAAGTGGGTCTTTCATATTATGTCTTTGATCTGCCTTCTCGAGTTTTCATGGATGTCCTTACTGCAGTTAAAGTCTTCATATGCTGGATTACTGCTTTTAGGATAAAATATGTCACATGTCACACATATTTCATATCCTCCCATAAGTCCCCAGTTCCTCTATTATCTTCTGTTTCTTTTTTCCTTAGAGCAGACACCTTTAAAAGGTTTCTGCATCCTGCCTCCAGATTTTTAGCATCTAGTTTCTCTTCAAGTCTTTTCAGTCGAAATTTCATCTCATTTTTTGTTTTGAATTCTTTTGTTCGAGACAAAGGCCGTTATTACTGGTTTGCCTTTGCCAAAACCTTTGGGTGAGACATGACCCCGATGGTAAGCCGTTTCTCAGGAACACGGGGCATGGCTGACCGGGCCCTTGTCCACTTCTCTATGCCGCACCACCATCTGGAGTTCCTCTTCCTGGTTCGGCTGTCTTCACTTCCTGCTTCAGAACTTGGCATGGGACATGCTCCCAAGCTTCATTCTTAGTTCTTTTCTTTATGTGCATTCTCTCCCTAAGTGATCTCATTCATTTCATGGTTTTAACTATCACATGCACACTTCAGACTGCGGACTTAATGTTGTGTTTGATTGTTTCTTAGGCCTCTCCAGCTTACCCTCACTCCTCATTTCATTCTACAAACATACTCCCCATAGTGTTTCCCAGTTCCAAAACTACCCACCACCCATGTATTAAGTCGGGACCCAACTTTAATAATCACTCAAGATTCTTACCTGTGTGCTCATATGATACCCAAATCTAACAATAAATCCCACTTATCAAGCTAGATAAAACCATCTGAAACTCTCTTCCAAGTTTTACAGCCAAAGCCAGTGCCAGCCACCAACTCTGTCCTGGAGCACTCCCAGATAAGAAACAAAACCAGCTCTGACAGGGAAATCAGTCTATACGGACTCTCAAAACATCCACGCCGGAGCCAGACCCTTGGATTCCAATGCAGACCTTGCCAAGCACTCATTGTGCTAGGCAGGTGATTGGCATTTGTCTACTACTGCTCCGTACCTGTGCCTTGGTGCTTGTTTCTCTACCTGTAATATGTGGACTAGTAAGGATGACCACCTCATTGGGTTATTTTGTGTAGTAAATGTGTTAATATGTATGAAACATATAGAACAATATATATGCAGTACATGATTTTGTGCTCTGTAAAGGTAAATTCTCTAAATGTCACCACTTAAAAATAACATTCCTGTATCATAAGAAATCTATTAACCCTGTTGAAAACTTATCAATAAGAATAAAACTACAGGACATCAGTAATTATATCAGCATTGGGGACAAAACATAAAAAGGATGCAGTCCAAGGTCAGACACTGATGCATCCAGAGAGATGCCTGATTTATGAAAATGATGCCATCTCTGTCAGTTGTCTGGACGTACCATAGGGAGACTGAGCGAGACAGGCAAAAAGCTTTGAAAACAGACCTGCATTCTGTCCTCAGAGCAGCAGTAGAAATAGCTGGTCCTTTAAATAAATTATACTGGATCAATTGGATCAATGTTGAAAAGAGTATCTTGATTACTAACCCACAAGATACACAAGAATTATATATTGCAGTAAAATAAAAGGTCAATGTTAGAAGATAATATAGACAAATATATTAATGCTAGTGAAGGAGACACTATTAACATGGTTGCAAAGATACTAGCCATAAAGAGAATAATTATGTTTAATAAAATGAAGATATCACATTCATCATAACATAAAAATAATCAAGCCACAGAGGGAAGTGGGAGTGAATATTTGCATATATAAAATTGACACAGAACTCATATTCATAACATATAGAAAGCTCAAACCATTAAAAAAGAAAAACAAACTAATTAAAATGGATGAAATACTTGAAAATGTACTTGACAAAAGAGGATCCCCAAATGGACAATAAATACATAAAATAGATGCTTGACATCATTAAAGATCAGGGAAACAAATTACAATGTCATGCGCAATCTCTACCCAGCCTCCAGAGTGAATAAAATGAAGGAGTGAGAAAACAAACAGTGTTTAGTGAATGCTGTAATGTCCACTAAAGCTGAATGCCGTGACCCCATAACCCCTCACTCAGCGCACACTTACGCACCCAAACACACGCACGCAGAACAATGTCCACAGTGGCCTTGTTTGCATTCGCCAAATACTGGAAGAAAGAATGCCCATTTATTAGGAGAACAGATAAATAAAGGGTTTACTTCCTACAGTGGCAAAAGCGACTTAAATACTTCACAGGGTAAATGTCTCAGTCACAACGGGGAAGGCAAGAATCCAAATCGAAGGGTACAGGTGTACATGACTCCATTTATGTTCCTTGCGCACAGAAGCCGGGGTGGGGGAGCAACGTCAGATGGTCATCTTTGGGAAGCGGGGTGCTTATTAACTTCAAAGGGGACTTGGGGTGCTGGTAATGGACTATTTATTTAGGGAGGAGTTGTATACGTAAGATTTTCTTAGTGAAAAACCATTGGCTGTACACTTAACAATATGCACATCTAGAACAAAGCACAATACATTTTAACACTAAAGAAAGGTCATAGCAAAATACATAAAGACGGTATGAGTGGGTGGGAAATTTCTAGATGTTTGAGTGAGAGAACAAGCAGATAAAGGGAATTGTATCCATTGCAGAGGGATGTGGAATCAAAGAAATGACTTCTATTTCATTTGGATTGATTTCACAGGCCATGTATTAGAAAATGTTTATATGAATTATTCACTAAAGTGAAAGGCTCACAGTGCAGGAGGAAGATGAAGGAGCAGACCCGAGTGTTCGAAACTCCAGAAGGTTCAGTATCCGCAGACCGGTCATGGGGAGAAGGAAGACCATTTCCTCAACTGGAAGAGGGGGCGACAATGCACATAATCTATGTAAATTAGTATCAAGTGCTGTATAGTAATAGGGGTTTTTTAATTAAATACAGAGGGTGCCAAAAAATGCATACACATTTTAAGAAAAGAAAAAAAAACTGTATTGAAATTGTAATACTCAGTATATACCGACAACAAAAGATGAATGCAAGTCACATTAGACTTCTGCAGTTACAAGAGGTGCTCCAAGCGGTGACCCTCAGATTTATGCATAACACAGACAACAATTTTACAATGTGCATGTAGTATTTTGGCACCCCCGGTATTTTAACGTGCAAAAAGACGTTAATGTAAATGAAATAAACTCATGTAAATGGAATGATTTCCTGAGGTTCGTGTGTTGTTCTACCTTGGTTTCACATGTAGATGGTGGTTCTGAACACAGCGACCTGCAAGAAGAAGGCAAAAGCAGCCTGTCCCAGTGGGTGAATGACGTGTCCTGGTACGTCCGTCCCCAGCTCTACATTTCCTCTCTTTGCATTTCCTTTTTATTCAGAGATGTGTCTGCAGAGCAGTGGCATTTTCTTTAAATACATTCTGACTTTTACTTATTTCCAGGGCTCTCACCTCCGTTTTCTAAATTTCAACTTGAACCAGTAAAGTTCTCTTGACACGCGTAACCCGCATGTCAGTTATGTAATTGGAGGTGCAGATCGTTTTGTCACCCTCTCTGTCATGAGATGGCACTGCTAAATTGCCTTCTGACCATTTCAGAAGTCCCTTCATCGTTCCCAATCAGTATCTCATCTATACTCATCGCTTTTCTGCCAATTTTTTCTTTTCTTATAATTTTTTTTTTTTTTGTAACCCAAGTTCACTCTTGAAAGCCTGGGTTGTCAGCCAACTGAGCTTTCAGTGAAGCCATATTTAAGTTCCACCAAGTTTTATTTTAAACTTTGTCTTAACAGAGTTCTCTAATGCTAGTATCTGACGCCTTCCTCATGAAGTTGGAATTTTTTCTTCTTCCCTAGTGTCTACCTACACAGTGGCTCTACTACTGTTACTCATACTATGAAAACAATATCTTTTACATTGTTTTGTTTGTGAACATTAACTTGATCAAGGCCTTTTTAACATTTTGTTTTGTTTTGTTTTAAAATATTTTGCAGTGAATTGGAAATTATAGATCCAGAAATCTGGTCTCAGTTTTCTAAGGATCTGTTCTGTAAAATTACATATTTCATAAAACCATGACTTCCTCACACCTACAAAAATAGCTCACGAACAGTCAGTCTGTGTCACGAGCTAGTGGAACTCGGCCTGTCCACTTGAGGAATTTAAAAACGAGCAGCATAATGAATTGATTTTGCTTCCACAGTTGCTCAAAATGGCCCAAAGCCCCGCGCACTTGTGCGCAGGCGTAGGGTCAGCCTTGGATGTGTGGTTCTCCTGGCCGTGCTCGTCGCACAAGATAATTCACATTATGCGACCTGATTTGTTTTCAAGTCCGAATTATAGAACTTTATTTTTTTCAAATCATTTGAAAATAATACACTGTCAATTATACCTAAATTTAAAAAGTGAGTCTCTTGAAGATCCATACACTTCAGTCATTGTTTTTTACTCATTTTGCCAGTGTTATGTTTTTGATTAATTAATCCATTTATAAATAGGGCAATTGCTAATAAGATACTTCTGCCATTGTATCTTTTTCTCTTTGTGTCGCCCCCCATTTCTTCCATTACTGCCTTCCTTTGTGTTTACTTGATATTTTGTTGTTTGTTTTATGTTTTTGGTAGTGACACTTTTCCAGGATGGACATGTCCTTCAAACATCTGCAGTCCTCACCCTAACGCATCCTGATCAAGGTGCCGCAGCCGGGGCCCTCCTGAGACCTCCTCATTGGAGGGCACTGCGGACACTTTTCCCCACGCGGACTCAGGCCTCGTCTATCCCAGCCCCTCCTCCTCTCTCGTCCTTGAGCCTTGGATTCAAATGAATGGCAGAAACCATTTGTCTGGGGCTTCCTCAGCAGCGAGGGGACGCTCCCAACGGGCTGGATCCGCTTGGCCCTCACCCAGTGGAGTTCTGTGGGGACATGTGGGACAGTGGGCTACCTCACACCTTATTTCTGCCCTCCTGCTTACACTAGCTCAGTGAATAAATAAACACTTGCTTGTTATTTTCCATTCGAGTTGTGACTTATGGCCCTAACCGACCACCTCAACACCTGGCAGCTCTTCCATTTTCAATTCCCGAGGCCTCCTTGGAACCTAATCGATCTGACACCATCATCTTAGTTTTATCTGTGAGCTATAATACTGATTCGGCATCTCTATCAGTCCTGGAACGTTCAGAATCATCTATAATCTTCTCTCTATGCAGATAGGGAGGGAAAACGTCCTGAAATACCAAACCCTATCACTCTCATGTCTTCCAGAGACGTCTGGCTTCTAGTCCCTTCTCCACACGATCAGCTGACTCCGTCGCAGCTGCCCAAGTGTACACGCTGCTGGGCCTGCTCCGCGGCCCAGATAACCTCTGTGCTTGGAGGTTTTCTGAAAATCGGCACCCGTCATGGACAGTGGATGCCCCTGATGTGACATGTGTCTGTTATCTGTTTTGCAATTCCAGTCCTGTTGCCCGGGGCCATTCCTGGTGCCATTGCAGCCACATCTTCCAGATGTCCGAGTCAGCGTTTCGTCCCCCTGAGCAGCAGTGACTTAGTCAAAACTGACGTGCCCCTGCTCTGGCCCAGCTGCTTCCTGTTTCACAGAAAAACAGGGCAACTCTCGTCTCTCAAGTTGGGAGTCTCGTGTCCCCAGGAGCGTCCGGACACCCTCAGCCCAGGAGCCAGACAAGGCGCTGATCCCGCTTCTCAGGTCGCATCTCCACAGCTGAGGTTCTGCACAGCGTGAGGCTTGCCTCCTGCCACTATGTCACCAACCCCTTGTTTCTTCGTGGGTCTCGGTTTCTGCACATTTTCCACTGTGAATCGCAAACTCACACGGCACATTTGAAAGCGTATTTTGGTTCTTTGGCTAAAAGCGCATGAGTCCGCCTGTACCTAAAAGTAATATTTTCTTTGAAATTATGGTATGAAACAAACCATTTGAAGCAGACTGAACCATCAGGTGACTCGCTGTGTGTTGGCACGCACGGGCACTGGGGCCGGAGAGCAGCTCGCCTGGCCACACGGGCGGCCTGGCAGGTGGGGAGGGGCTTGTTCTCTAGGGACCCTCCCCTCTGGGGCACCGTGCTATCAAGTGGCAGGGCTCCTGACCAGCTGGGCAGATTCCGTGGCAATTCGGTGAACATTTAAAAACAGGTGGTGTGTTGTCTTAACACTTAAAGCTTGGATTATAATCCTTTTTTACTAGAAAGATCTGGGCACCTACTCCCTGGAACAGATGCCTGTGTCTGAACAGCTGCTGATCTCCGAGCGAGTCCCTGCACGTATTTATAAACGTTCTGAGCACTTCCCGCAGGGCTGCCCCAGCTCCGCTAGGACTAAAGAGAAGAAGGAGCCACCGCCCAGCTGCTGCCGACGGCACAGAGCTGTGGCCGGAGCAGGCGCACGACCCCCAACCCGACCGCGCCTTCCCGCCACGCCCCTGCACCCCCGCTCTCCATCCAAACAGGAGCTGAAATGAAATAGTGAAAACACAACAGCAGCCTGCCTTGAGGATTGTCACAAAGCAACATAGGACTGGTTACTAGTGTCGCTTTTTTTTTAAAGAAACAGAAACCTCAGCGATTTAAGGATGGTAAGTCACAGATGTCCGCAGGTCGCCTGCCCGCTTTGGCAGGGCCTGTCTCAGCTGCGCCCCGTCCCAAAACGCGCGTTTTCGCAGAGGAGCCGCTGCGCCCCGTGTTAGTCCCGGAAGCGGATTCATGGAGCCACCCCCAGAAACAAGCCAGCACAATCTAAACTTTGCATTCTACTTAAGTGCTAACGATACCATAAACGACATAAATCTTTCCATGTAAGTGAATAATGCAGACGTTGCAGCGAAGATGGAAGTGATAAGTGTTTTTGGTGTCCTCATCAGCAGATTCCCATAAAGCATGTGGTAAAGAAGATTTTGCTCTTCTTTCATATTTTATGTAGATAGATGTGTACGTGCATGTCCCCCATTCCAGAATAGCAATGTAATCGGCTCAAAAGGTATATTTCAAACCGTCTAAAAATAGGTTTATATGCACACACACAGAGACCTGGGTGGAAACGTAAACACGTTTTCAGTGCATTTGTAAGTAAAATTAGCTATGTTGTTTTTTTTTTCAATCAGAAGAAAAAGGGTAATTAATTATGCAATTGCATTTGTTTGGAGAAAGAGGACTATTCAGGTCCTCAGGAAGGACCAAACTTGCCTTGATGTCAAATTACAAAAACAATCCCCACCAGAGTGAATGACCTTTAATGCTGTCTGTGTAAAAGACATAGATCGATTATTGATTTGAACATTTCCGATACTGATCCTAAAGAATAACTAGAGTAATACGTAAAATTCAACCCACTGTTACAATGAGATGGATATCATGACGCATCATGTTGTAAACAGCCATTACCTTTTGAAAAATTTCCCCGTTTGAGATACAGTAGCCATGTTATATTTATTTTAAAAAGGAAAATTATATTTTATGAAGTCTGACAAAATTCAGGTAACTCATGAGGGACCAGTTTTTCTTTTCTTTTTTTTTTTTTTCATTTAATAACACTTTTATACAATAATTTTCTTGGACTGTTTTTTACTTCTTAAATTTTGTGAAAATCCCATTGAGGTACTTGATATATAACTCGCCCTCAAAATTCTGTATTTCATACATTGGTAAATTTGACATTTTATGGACATTACGCACTTTTTCACTTCATTAAGATCCTTTTTTTCAGTTTCCAACATTATGGTTTTTCAGTTTTGAAAAAGTCCTTGCGTTTCACACATAAGGAGAGCTAACTTGCACTGAGCACTATTCCCACCGGAAACTCTGCTGAAAGCGTCACACACTTACATCACTTAATTCGCAAAAGAACCTATTAATCTTAATTTTTTTTAAAAGAGAAGCGTATAAAGATTTAGTAACTTTCCCTGGTTACACGGCTCAATCGTATCAGAGAGCTGGAAAATAAACCCACATGTAGTTGCTTCAAAGCTTACAGTCTTAAGTGCTGATGTACATTGCATTAAAATATCCCTCATTTACACATTTACTCCAGAGTACTTGCTGAATATCTGAGAAAAGGATCCTTTCAGAAGTAAATCAGTGAACACTGAGAATGGCTTACAAACCAAGTAAATAGTGAACTTTCTAAATAACAGTGCTGTTTTAGAGTGTTTTAACTGAAAATGGCAAATCAGACAAGCAAGACAGCTCTGCTCTGATTTACTAGGATCATATTAGTGATGCATTTCTGAGCTCTTTTCCACACTAGCATAAACAAATGACTTAATGAGGACACACTATCACAGGCAAACGTACAAGCGAAGGAGTCCTCTTTCCTGGATTCCAGAGAAACACTGCAAACCAAAAATGTGCCGTTTCCAACCACAAGGCCCTAAACAGCAGGAATGTGACCGACCTGTCTTTGTATTTTCAGGACCATGTCGTGGGCAGATTAGGTGCCCAATGTTTGTTGGATGAACCCATAAATTCAGTAGTCCATGAGCAGATGTTTTTTTTTTGTAACAAAATGATCAATTCTACCGTGGCAGAGACCTCCAGGTGTTTCCCGTATACCTCGCCCTTCCCTACTAGTTACGAAGCAAGACGCTATTTCTCACCCTATTATGGTGTGACTGGGGCCATGTTTCTGTTAAGGTAGAAATCTACAAAATTAAATAAAAGTTATGCATGCCTGTGTTATAGCTCTCTCAATATCCCATTCTCCGTGTCTTTTCTCCTGTTCCTAATGACACAAAATGGTATAATTATCAATAATTTGCTTTCATATACATAGAATTTTCACATATTTAGTTGTTGTATTTTGCCTTCATCTGTGTGAGCTCCAAGTGAAATGAAAATTCATTGAGGTTGGTTTGGTTTGTGATGTTTCACACAGTTTTGTATTTGAGGGAAATGTGAATTATATATTCCATTGATTAGAGAAGCAATCTCATTATATAGATAATAAATAAACATAATTTTTTAATATGAACTATTGGTTATCAGAAAATATGTAAAATGGGGTAAAAAGATAGTTCTGAATTAGTTTTAAATCAGTTTTAAATCTTTCTTAAGTATGGTGTGTAAGAAGTCTCAATGTATAACCCATGAAGATAAAGTTAATCCTCAAGTCTCCTATAAAAAGCAAAGGCTAGCTGGTATATATTGAAGACACTCCGTATGTAGTGACACATTACAGATTTGAGACATAGCTTTTGCTTTGGAACTGGGAACTTTCCTGTACCTGGTAACACATTTTTCTTGTATAAATTGCTAACTTCGTAAATCAAGTCTGCCAAGACCCTGAAACACAAAATTACTGGCCTCTTTAAACTTCCACCAGACACCCTGCCTCATTAGCAGGGCTGATGAGCAGCACTTCAAAGCATCTCCGGACATGACATCCTGTGTCATAAGCTTGGTGGGACAGTAAGAATTTGGCATTGCCTTTTTGTTTATTTGTTCATATAGTCAATAATATTATAAAAACTATGGATGGAGCCAGGTCGGTATTAGACTTAGGGGGATCACTGCAAAAATTATACAAATGTCTAAGCACACTATGCTGTACATCTGAAACTAATATAAAATAACATTGAATATGGACTGTAATTGAAAAAATAATCACAAGGATATAAAGTAAAGCAGAAAGAATATAGTCAATAATATTGTAATCATTATATAAAGTATTTCATTCTTTGGTGCTATTGTAAATGGTATTAATTTCTTAATTCAAATTCCAATTGTTTATTGTTGCTATGTAGGAAAGTATTTTACTTTTGCATATTGACCTTGCTTTATCAGTTCTTAAAACATAAATAAATTTGGTCAGTGTATACCTCTTACACAGATGATCTTTTGTAAGTGCAAGAACTTCAGAAAGTGCTGAGAGGTACAATTGCAAATTGCAAAATGTTTAACAAGGAATCAGGCATTGGTTCCTAGAATAAACTGTACTGTGTCAGAATTTTAATATACTGCTGAATTTGATTTGTTAGAATTAAATTAAAATATTGGCAACCATATTAAGCCATGAGATACATCTGGAGTTTCATTGTTCATCCTGTCAGGTTTTGGTATCAAGGTTATTTTAGTATTTCTTAATGAATTAGGAAGTTTTCCAACTTTTTTCAACGACAGAGAACATTTTGCTTATAACCTGAGAATTTTCTAGTTGCTTAAAGAGTTTTCTCAGAATAATCTGGACATTGCCTTTTTAAATTTAACAAGTTTGACATTAATTATTCCATTTTGTTTCATAGTTTTGTACAGCTTTTTATTTCAAGTGGATTAATTTATTAATCTATTCCCTAAAAATAAAAAAAAGCACTTCTTCTATATTTTCAAAATCATTAGTACAGTGTTATTGATATGTGCCTATAGACATTTGGGGGAGACTTTGTGCTTTTACTTTTATGCATTGTGGCATTTTCTTTTCTTTTTTTTTCTTTTAACTGTCCATGGATTTTATATCTATTTAAGAGTAAGAAGCTTTAGGTTGTGCCAGGAACAAAAGTTTTTACCCCATGTTTTCTCACGTAAGTTTTCTTCTTATAGATTAGAGTGTGCCTTTAGGAGCACACACAAGAAAGAAGGGAGTCCTGAGAGGATGGGTGGCTGGCAGTTGCTATTTCATGAGGAGAAATACAGTCAAGAGAAACTTAGTTGAAAATATATCTCATGAACATTATGAAAATTACCCAATTTCTATGATGAAAAATTCATCATGTCTATTAAAGCCAGAGTCAGGCTCCCACAAAGTGAGCAACACAAACACTGAACATTGTTGTATGTGTGTCCAGGGCAACGTACGACCTTGACCATTGTAACACTTTTCATAGTGTCACGTTCTGGTAATTCTCGTAGGGCTTCAAACTTCTTTATTTTTATTATATTTGTTGTGGTAAGATGTGATCAGTGATCTTTGATGTTACTATTGTGGTTGTTTTGGGCACCACAAACTTCATCCCTATGTGACAGTGAACTTGATAACTGTTGTGCTGTTCTGACTGCTCCACTGACTAGTCATTCACCTGTCTCTCTTTCTCACCCTCAAGACGTGACAATATAAAAAGTTGGCCCATTAATAACCCTACACTGGACTCTCAGTGTTTAAGTGAAAGGAAGAGTTGTCCACCTCTCACTTTAAAACAAAAGCTGGAACTGACTAAGGTTACTGAGGAAGGCATGTTGAAAGCTGACACAGGCTGCAAGCCAGGCCTCTTGCACCAGTTAGCTAAGTTCTAAATGCAAAGGGAGAGTTCTTGGATGAAATTAAGAGTGCAACTTCTATAAATGCATGAATAACAAGAAAGACAAAGAGCTGTATTGCTGATATGGAGAAAGTTTTAGTGATCTGGATAGAAGATCAAACCAGTACATTTCATTAAGGCAAAGCCTGATCCACAGCAAGGCCCTGACTCTTCAATTCTGTGAAGGCTGAGAAGACAGGAGGCTGCACAAGGAAAATATGAACCTGGTGGAGGTGGATTCATGAGGTTTAAGAAATAAAGTCACCTTCCTAATATAAAAGTACAAGGTAAAGCAGCAAGTACCAATGTAGAAGCTATAGCAAGTAGTCTGGAAAATCTATAAAGATAATTAATGACGGTGGCTACACTAAACTACAGATTCTCAATGTGGAAGAAAAAGCCTTCTATTGGAAGAACAGGTCATTCCAGAGTTTCAGAGTTAGACAGGAGAAGTCAATGCCTGACTTCGAAGTTTCCGAGGACAGGCTGACTCTCTTGTTATGGGCTAATGCAGCTGGTGACTTTAAGGTGAAGCCAATGCTTGCTTACCATTCCAAAAATCCACAGTCTTTTAAGAAGATGCTAAATCTACTCTGACTGTGCTCTACAAATGAGACAAAAAAGCCTGGATGACAGAACGTCTGTTTATGGTACAATTTACTAAACATTTTAAGCCAACCAATGAGGCCTACTGCTCAGAAACAAAACAAAACGAAAAAGTGCCTTTCAAAATATTACTGCTCACCGCCAAGGCATGTGGTCACCCAGGAACCCTGACGTTGATGTACAATGAGATTAATGTTGTTTCATGTTTGCTAATGTAGCATCCATTTTGCAGCTCATGATTTAAGGAGTAATTTTGAATTTTAAGTCCTATTACTTAAGAAATATGTTTTGTAAAGCTATAACTGTCATAGAAAGTGAGTCTTCTGATGGATCTGGTCAAAGTAAATGGAAAACATTTTGGAAAGGATTCACTTTTCTAGATGCCATTAAGAACATTCAAAATTCATGAGGAGAGGTTAAAGTATCACAAATAGCAGGAGATTGAAAGACGTTGATTCTAACATCATGGGCGACTTGGAGGTATGTTCAAGACATCAGTGGATGTGATGGAAATAGCAAGAGAACTAGAATTAGAAGTGGAACCGAGACGCTGAAATCTTATGATAAAATCTTATGATAAGATGAGCAGTGGTTTCTTGTGAGCATATGAAGTGGTTTCTTGAGAAATCTACTCATAGTGAAGATGCTGTGAAGGTTGTTAAATGAACAACAAAGAATTTAGAGTATTACATAAAGTTAGTTGCTAAAGCAGGGCAGAGTTTGAGAGGATTGACTCTACTTTTGAAAGAAATTCTACTGTGGATAAAATGTTATCAAACACCATCACATGCTATAGAGAAGTCACTTGTGAAAAGAAGAGTCAATCAATGTGACAAACTTCACTGTTGTCTTATTTTATATAATTTACACAGCCACCCCAACCACCACCCTGACTAGTCAGCAGTCATCACCATGGAGGCAAAACCCTCCACTAGCACAAAGATTGCATTCACTGAAGGCTCAGATGAGAGTTAGCATGTTTTACCAATAAAATATTTTTAACTAAGGTGTGCACATTGTATTTTCTGGACATAAAGCTATTGCACACTTACCAGGTAGAGTACTGTTGTATACACTGGGAAACCCAGAAATCCATGTGACTTGCTTTATCACAATATTTGCTCCATTGCAATATTCACTTTATTGTGTTGATGTGAAACTGAACCTACAAAATCTCCGAGGTCTGCTTGTCTAAGCTGAAAAATAGAATTATAGAGAAGCATTCAGCCACCACCACATTTTTAGGGTGCAGAGTAAGGTAGCTTTGTCAGTGTCATATAGATCCCAATAGATCTGGGAGTCAAGTGTAATTCTATTGAACTCCCAGCTGTGTATTATTTTCACCACCCTACAGGCAGAGGACAAATAGCTCATAATATGGTAGTGATATCAAAGAATTACTGAAAGCTACATAGGGATATATATTCCATGGGAAAAATATTGATAAAGTCGTCGATTTTCTATCGGGAAAGAGGCTATATGATACTCAACACAATCTGTTCAGAATTCTTTGAAGCTAACATGCTGAGAAGATTTCCAACATGAACTGATTGAATTTATATCATGAACAAGTTCTTACATAATGGTATACTGTTAGGATTTGTTCAGAACATTAGCTAAAAGTGCCATATAATTATCTATCTGAACATTTGTGAACTATGCCTTCATTCAGTTATTATTTTCACCGACAAACTTCTTGTTCTGAATGGCCATGTTGAGAAAGTCCAAGCATACTCTACAAATACAGTCTGACTTGGTGACACCGGGCATATTGGTCCTGTGGCCCTGACTGTTCTCTGAGTCAAAGTAGTTACTCCAAGTAAAAAGCAACCAAGAGTGATACAGCAGGCTGGACTGTATGTTCATCATTTAATGAATCAAAGGACACACAAATTTAATGAGGCACGCAGGGAAGGGACATGGCAGGATAATGAAGTTTAATTCATATCACAGACTATTTTCGATAAGTTTTAGCCTTACAATTCCACACTCAGCTTTGATACTGTCCTTTGAAATTTACATGCAGACAAAATTGAAAAACATTTATTGAACACCGAGTGCAATTTATTATGGTAATGACTGTATATCTCTAAATTACCAGCATATGGAGAGAAAAAATTTAAAATTCACAGCAAGTTTTGATAATTAAATATTATAGACTATCCTGGTTTGACAACTTAGATATAAAAAACCGAACAGAGCAACAATATACCTCACTGGGGCACAGGGTAAGCTTGTATGCATTCATTTCACGTCCTTTACTGGGCAACATCGTTTACATTCAAGGCTGTTTTCCCTCAGGAAATATGTGGTTAAATGCAATTACTTCTGCATTGCATGTAGGTATAATTTCCTTTTAAATCTTTTACACTTTACATTTGGTTTTGATTCAATTTAATCAGTTATATGCAAACCCAGAGACCAGACTCATAATTTTTTCTGTATTGATCATGCCTTAAAAGAGAAACAACTCTTTATACAATGATATATTTTAGATCTCTCTTTCATTGAATACCTTTTACTTTTAAAAGGTCAACTCTTAACATTTTAGAAATAATTATTATTTACTGACGGCTTTTGAAACTAATTACTTCAACTTCTCTATCATTTATTTGGGGATTTACTATACAATGAGGAGCATTGCCTACTTTTGCAGAAATTGGAACATCAATCTAAAACTTAAAGGGACAGAAAGTTTTCATCATTAGTCCCACTTTTAGCAATTGCAAAATGATTATTTAAATTTTTTTCCATGAAAATGAAACTTAAAATCTTATCTTGTGAAGGCAATTAAAATGCTCTAGAAGATTCACCACATTTAAGAATTGAAAGGCATTATTAGGTAATTTCACACCCTTGTAAGTAAAACTCTATCTTTTCTATTTGAAACAGAATCTGAATTTAATTAGATAACTGTGTATATGCCTACACTCTCCAAGTCAGTAATTTCATTTAAAATAAATTAGGTAGCTGACACCTGAAATATTTTTGGTAGAAATATGCATTATGTGTCATTTAAATTTAAACATCGTGAGGAAATAGAGAAATTTCAAAGCGAAACCAAAGAAGACTGATTATTTTGAGTGAGTAATTGATACTCTCACTACCTGAATATAGGAATTTAACCGCATAAAGCATCAGAGTTGCTATATTTAACTATAATAGTATTATTAACTACGTGCCATCAAAGTCACGTAAGATCAAGAAAACTACAATTTAACCAAGAACATACATTTGTGTTGAAAAGGTCACGACTGTTCATTATCTGTGATGTTTAAGGGTGGTGACATAAGAAAAATGTTTGGAATCGAAAGTGTCACGCGTGTCCTCGTGGGGCTGCCCACGCTCTGCTGTGAGGTGAAGACTGTTTCCAAGCCAAGGTGTCCGCAGACACTCCCGAGTAGCCAAACAGGGTTTTAAACAGAAAATGCAAATCGCTGGGCTCGTGTCCCTACCGAGAGCATTGCCTGTTTCACCATGATGACGTGGACTGGAACACGAAGCCCGAGCGTGTCAGGCACGCTCACCGACCTCCCTCCTTCTTCAGCCACCTGTGCGTTTCCGCTGCGTCTGCAGCAGCTCTCCATCGCACGGCGTTCTCCTGCGGACGCGCTAGGACTTTGGTCCTTGCTGCGTGTGGCTCCGGGACTGTATTTCGCTCCGTCTAGGCCTCCACGTGTCTTCGCAGGTGGTTTTGCACAGCCAGGTGAGTAGACCACGCAGTTACTACGATTCCGTCCGGGCAACAACAAAATAGTCAGCAATGTTCCATCATTGATAAGATTCTTTTATTGGGGACATAGCTGTGCTGTACTCTGGCCACCCACTTATTCTCTTAGATACATGTCAACAAGGATAGGATGTTGGATACAGGTACAGTCATTGTCATTCTTTAAAACCATCGCCTTGGCTTCAGACTCTACCTTCAGATAGCTTTGTTTGTGAGCTAGTTTATGTACTTTGACTTCAGGTTTTAAAAATTAATAAAATAAATGTTACTAACACAGAATAAACAAAACATTTTGCCGCCTGAGTCTATGCAGATAAAATGTGGGATTATTGACCGTCGTGTTTGACCACTTTTGGAAAGTTCTTTTCAGTTCTGGAGTACCTTGTTGCTGCTCCACGCTACCTCTGAAGTCATCGCATTACAAAGATGCTTTGAACTACACAGAGGGGACCCGGGATTGAACACAATTGCTTCCTTGACTAAGCTTAGGAATGAAGATTTAAATACACTCTTCATTCAACAAAACAGGATGCTGGCTATCTCCATTTTGATGTCATTTGATAAACTGTCACCTATGAAAAGGAAGCTGTAACCTGATTCACCTCTGTCACAGAGAAAGCAGATGTTTAAAGTTTCCCATCCTGACATAAGTATATGGAGAGTCACAGAATTTGAAATCTAATTAGTTTAATAAGCCATTTGAAATGATGTCACTCAGCTCTTACAAATTAATCCTGCTCTTTCAACACCTGCTGGTATTTTGCAACACTAATTATTTCACGGCAAAGAGAGGCCTGAACCAGTCCGTATTAGCATAAGCGTCTCTCAGGGCTGCTCGGCGGCGCGTCTCTCCCTGACAGCCCCTAATCACCTCCTCCCGACTGCACAGAGGGGACCTGCTCTGCGTGGAAGACAGTCTTCGACTCCAACAGGCCATCTCAACGGATCGAAGGCAGAAAAGGACCTTCCTCAACCTATTAAGAACCTTCCAGAGATTCCTTAACTAAGTACTTGTCTAGCCATTCCTCCAAAAACAAAAACAAGGAAATTTAATGGAGAAGTGCTCTGTCACTAAAAGCAGAAATTGTAAAATCCAGTGGCATATCTTCTTTAAAATAAATGACACCATGATGTTACTAAAACCATCAACAAACTGTCAAATCTTTCCTGGATATCTTAGAATAACTGTTTTGGTTTAACTTGAATGCGACTTATATGTCACTATTTCATTACTAGTAGTTTTAGTTATAAAATTACCAATAGCCAAAAAAGAAAGAAAAATACTTATTTCGCGAGCTTCCTGGGATTATTAGTCAGAGTTATGAGTGTGAGAATAAGGGCTTGTGTGGCGCTGCCTTATGTCCGCACCAAGTCCCGGGAGCCTCCAGAGTGAAGACGCACTTTAGGGCACGTCAAAGCCCATGAACTTGCCTCTACACAGCTGTACCTTCATTTGAAAGAAGGTTCTGAGCATAGATTCTTCATGGTGAGTGTGAACATATTTCCCCTTTGAAGCATCCTCCTAATTCATCTTCTTTCAAGTGTTAACGTATTTCTTTCACTTTTCAAGTGGTCGTCTCACTCAACTCACTTCATTTGCCCATTTTCTCATTCACGGAGGCCCATAATTATCTTCAATCAACAGAAATAAGCATTCTGTAGCTCAGCTCTTTATTTCAAATACTGTGTTTCTGGTATCAATTTCTTTTTATTCACATAGAGGAAGGCCTAGATGGTCACAATCTGAGCGAGTAAGTAAGATGTAAAAGGAGATAGTATTTTGCAAAATGAGCCTTCAGTATTAAGATAAAACCTTGGTAGAATGTGGTCCAGCGTTCATCGGGAAACTGGAAGAATGTGCAAAGGCAGACAAATGAGAGGTGACTCACCTGTATAAGTAAAACGAGAACATTGACCGCGTGTGTGCATGTGTGTGCGTGTGTGTGCGTGTGTGTGTTGTTGAAACGCGTTGGGTGATGCCTGACCGCTCTGGGAGTTGAGGGCAGTAAGTAAGTAACTGAATTCGTTAACTAGGTGTATCGAGGTGGTCGACACTACTCCTGACATGTTCTTACTCCCTGTGGATGGCAACTCATTTTCTTAGAACCTGGGTGCCTTAACCTCCCTTATTTTTCTTTTAAACTCTGTAGACGTCACTTTATTTAAGACTCTGCATTTAGACCACCTGAATGAATTCTGGTTTCTACAGATACCTGCTACATTTTTATTTGTTTGCAATTAAGGCCCTGTGGTTATATTTTCCACACGTGTGAAGCACTAACACCCCTCACTATTTTGGTTCAAACCACCATCGCTTTCTGCCTAGAGCACACTGATGGCTGGTCTCTCTACTTCTCTAGCTTTGCCTCCTTCCACCTTTTCTCCAAAGGGCACCCCAAATTATTCATTGCACATGTAAACTTACCCAACGTTATATGTCAATTATATCTTAATCAATCTTGAAAAAGTAAATCTCATCAATGGTCAAATTAACTCAGCAGGTTAAACGGTTGCACAAAGTGTCTGATTTTCAAAAATGACTTCTCTGTGTAACTCCACTGGGGACCCACCACGGTGGCAGCTGGGTTTTGTGATCTCAGGACACTCGTCCTTGTCCGTAACAGACCATAGAGCATTCTCGTGAGAACTGCACCCTGTCGGTAACGGCGGAAGCCAGAAGAGACCTGAATATCTCACGTACATCTTCCTGGACCCCTTTGGCACATTTCCTTGGTCACGAAGCCCTGCCAGTTCTGCCTGCTAAGCTCTGCTCGACCACCCGAATCCTGTCGTCAGTCCAGCCGACATCCCTGCCTCCCATTTCTCCATCCCCCTCTTCCAGCTGCAACGCGAATGCATTTCCCAACACGTTGGCGCATCCTGCCCCAACCTGACCGAGTCCTTCAATACTTCCCAACTGTTTCCTAGCGTGAATTGGGAGGATTTTGCCCGCTGCACCATAACCCTGTGCCTTCGACATCCTCACCATCTGCACCTTTATTATGGCTTTACATTGAGGTATTACTCCATGTTTATCAACTGGTTTTCAATTTTCAAAATTCAACCCGTTTTTATTCTATTCTTCCCATCTTTTTCATCTGTCCGATTCCAAGTTATTTTCAGGACCCAGCTCAAATTAGTTCTTTTCTAAGGTTTCCTGAACAGTAAGTTCTACTGGATTTGAGAACCCTTCTTCTGAGTTTAAAAAACGTTCCCTGATACCATTTATTATATCATGTCAATGCTTTGTAATCTCAGATTTTTCATTTCTCTCTTCTATACTGTGCATTCTTTGAGAGTAATTTTTATGGCACAATTATCTATTCACAGACTCAGAATTTTGCAAGACACAAAATAAGTGCTAAGTACATATCTGATGCATGAAATAGCTTTGCAAGTGACTGTGATACAATGATTATCCTCTTCCTCATTTATATCTTTATGAGAATTGGCTATAACTTTTAAATTGGAATAAATAGTATTTCTTTCTTCACTTCTTACTACATCAACGTTTTGGTTACATGTAGTTCTTCATTCAGTATGACAATTTGATGATTTTATTTTTTAAAAAAGTTCTGATAACTAATTGAAAAACATTGCCAGGATAAAATCTTCTAAACATCAAAAACAACCAGAGTTCTCAGAAATTGTGTTATTTTAATATTAAATTACTGTGGCAATAATAGAGAACTCAAGGGAACTGTGCATGCTTGTGTGTGTGTGTGTGCGTGTGTGTGTGTGTGCGTGTG
>PVJL010006794.1:0-86635 GCA_004026885.1 Lyroderma lyra | reverse complement strand
TCCTTGGTTTTCATCATGTTGAATATTTTCTGCCAATCCCTTCTGACCTGTAAAGTTTCTGGTGAGAAATCAGCTGAGAATCAAATGTGTGTCCCTTTATAAGTTACTACTTGCATTTCTCTTGCTGTTTTTAGAATTTTGTCTTTTTCTTTAACTTTTGCCATTTTAATTATGATGTGTCGTGGTGTGTTCTTGTTTGGGGTCATCTTGTTTGGGATTCTCTGTGCATCCTGGACTTGTATGTCTATTTCCTTCACCAGGTAAGGAAAATTTTCATTCATTATTTCTTCAAATAATTTCTTGATCCCTTGCTTTTCTTCTGTCCCCTCAGGAACACCTATGATTCTGATATTCCTCCGCTTAAAATTGTCCCAGAGGCACCTCAAACCATCCTCATTTTTCTGGATTCTCATATCTATCTGTTCTAAATGGGTGTTTTCTGCTGGCTTTTCCTGCAAATCACTGCTTTGTGCTTCTATTTCATCCAACTTGGTGACTTTTATTCCGTTCTTCATTTCAGTTAATGTAGTCATTATCTCTTTCTGGTGCTTTATAATGGCTTGTAAGTCTTTAATGCTTGTCATCTCTCTGTTGAAATTATCATTTAGTTCCTTAAGCATTTTTATAATTGTTGCTTTGAGCTCTGTTTCTGATGGGTCACCTGTCCCCATCTCTTTAATTCTCTGGTTTCTCATTTTTTGCAGCCTCTCTGGACGCTCCCAGCTGTAATTTCTTTGGTGTTCACTTCTGATACTGGGCAGGCAGAGGTCTGTGGAGGAAGGGCATTTGTGGCTTTGTTTTCTTCCTGTGGATCCAGGGGTCATGCAGGGAGTTTGGTTATAATTGCATCTTTCTGTTCTGCCCTGAGCTTTGGGGTCAGCTGTCCTGTTTGCTGGTCTTTCAGACCATCCTGGTTGAAGGCTGAAAAATGAGCATCCAGCCCCTCTCTTCTCCTTCCCGGCAACAGGGTTCACGTGGCGGCTTCGCACTGCCCAGCTGTTCCCCCTCCTCTGGGAACTGGAGTGAAGTCTGACCGCTGCAGTTTGCAGACGGGCCTGCACCTCCTGGGGCCAAGGGGAGGTGGGTGCGGTGTCTCACGCTTCGCCTGTGGGCCCCCTTTCCTCTGTCCCCGAGGCCTGCAGCGCTCTTCCACCACCTTCTTCCTCCTCCCTCCCACAGCGGGCACCTGTGTGGCCATGTCCCTGCTCTTCCCTTTATTTCTCCTTTGTTTAATGCTCTCTCCACCTGCAGGTACCTTAATGCAATGAGTGGGTTCCTTAGCTGTGATTGTGCGATGCGTAGAGCACCCTTGGTTGAGATCTAGGTGTTTTCTTAGTTGTCATCTTTGGAGGAATTTTCCGGAGGGCTCTCTCACGCCGCCATTTTGTTGCGTCTCCCGCGGACATGTGTTTTCATTTCTCTTAAATACATGTGTTAGTCGTGGGATTATTGGAATGTACGACAAGTGCATGGTTAATGTTACAAGGAACTGCTACAATGTTTTTCAAAGTGGTTTCCAGGCACTAAATACATCATCATCTCATTTTATTCTCAGAATAGGTGAGGCAAAGTGAGGTTCCAAGAGACTAAGCAACTTGCTCAAGGCCCCACAGAAAGCAGGTGGCAGTGTTGGGTCCCCAAAGCCCCCAAGGGTAAAGCCTGCTCTCAGGCTTCTCCAGAGTGACCTCTCCCATTAGCAGGGCCAGTGGGTGAGTGCTGGTTTGCCTAGCGCCAGGCTCAGACAAGTCCCAGACTAAACATTAGCGCTGTGGCAAAGGAGATAGTAGTGGACCATGTAGGCCCTCCAAGAAGAACATATTGAAAGAAGAAGGAAAAAGAGCCAGGTGACATGAAAGCAGAGAAAATCACCAGCTACAAGCCAAGTATTAAATCATTTGAAGCCAGCCACTTCCCTCTGCTCTCAATGTCCCCATGGTCCCCTAGCAAGTTTTCAAATTAAAGTGCTGAAGACCCTTCTCTGTTTTCTGACTCCCAGGTGGCAAGGGCTGGCAGGGCTGGGGGCTGTGTCCAGAGTATTGTCTGGAACCAGCAAACCAGAACCCTAACCCCACTCCCAGCCCGGACAGACCTGGACCCTGTCTTGCAGGAAGTTGGCTTTTTTGAGACAGGCCTGACCCCCGCAGGGCCACTGGGGGAATGAAGGTTAATGAGATTTTGATGAACCTGCAAGTTTCCATTTTGTGATGGAAAAGGCTCAGAACTGTGCTAATTAAACGGAACTGACCTGTAAAATGAGTCTGGGGACAGACAGAGGGGTAGGGAAGACAGGAGGAGAGATGGGACCCTAGCAGCCATGTTGATGCATTCTAGCCAGATGGGCAGAGCAGGTCCAGAGACTGGGATGGATGTGCCCAAGGACACACAGCAAATCAGACTAGACCAGGGTCTTGAAAGGACTAGAGGGAATGCAGGGGGAAACCCAAGAAACAGAGAGATGGACAAATAGACTGAGACAGCACAGAGAGAATTCCACTGATTGCACATTCCATAACGTATCGACATGCACTGAAGGCGTGCTCTATGCCAGACACTATGCTAAGTACCTGTCATCCCATTATCCAATTGAATCTTCACAGCTCCAGATGGTGTTAGTACCCTCATGTGGGGAAACTGAGGTTCAGAGAAGCTACATGACTTGCCCGAGGGCACTTAGCCAGCCAGATTCACCAGACCTCAAGCTCTTAACCACCTTCCTCTAAGCTTGGGGCAGCCCGGGGTCCCAGTTTACACTCGCTGTCCTTGTATAAGTATTAATAGTGCCCCTTTCACTGTCCAAAGGACTCAGTTTACTCAAAATACTATATGACTGCCATCCTTAGACTGCATCTCATTAACTGCTTCCTCTGGGGTACACCTAGCCCAGGATCCAACACAAATACTGTCCAGCCTAGACACTGACTGTTTGCCTCAGAAAGGAGGCAACAGCCTAAAACTAACATAAAATAATACTAAATGTCAACTGTAACTAAAAAAATAAATTAAAAACAAACAAACAAACAAAGAGATGAGGCAGTAGAGCACAGTGGGTAGGAACTTGAGCTCTAGAGTTACCCAAACCTAAGCTCTCACCTAGCTGTATGGCTTCGGTTTCATCATTGACCTCTCAGGGCCTCAGTCTGCTCCTCTGTAAAGTGGGGGTGGCTGTGGTGACTTCCCCATGTTACGGGGATGGCCTGACGAGAGGGAGATAAAGCGCCAGCGCACGTTTGCCACGGTGATGTGCAAATGCAGGCCCTGTGTTTGCCCGGGACAAATCTTGTTTACAGACCTTACTCCCATGACTCACATTGCAGTCCCCTGCCCTAGGGCCTTTGCACATGCTGGGGGGCCTTCTGTTTGCTTGTTTAGTGAAAAATTGTGTGCCCAGCACCATTCTAAGCATATTACACATGTTAACTTACTTACTTCTCACAGTAACATGTTTACAAATGAGGAAACTGAGGCACAGAGAGGTGAGTCAACTTGTCCAAGATCATACAGATGTTTGGTGGCAGAGCTGGGTTTGAACCCAGTCAGCCTGCCTTAAGGGTCTACCCTACACAGTGCTTTCCTCTGTCCTGAAAGTGCTACCTTACCCACTCCTACCACTGACCCCTCCTCTGTCTCTGTCTGGATAGCTCACTGCCTCCAGGAGACCCTCCGTGATTGCCCAGCCTAAACCACCTTTCCCACTGGCTCAGGGAGTAACACTCCTCCCAGTCTTTAGCACTCTATTTGATCATTTGTCTTCCCACAGCATTTTTGTATCCCAAGCATCTGGAATGGTACCAGACACATGATAGGTGTTCAATAAATATCTGCTTAAGAAAGAAATAAATGAATGGAGGACGGGAGGGTGGGGAGGAACCAGAAGCTTCCTAAGGACGGAGCTGCCCCTGACAGTGCTTTATTGTCCCAGAAGCCTGGCCTGGGGTCTCCTGGCACACAGCGGGGCTCTCAATATTTGTTGACTGACTGCATCTGCAACCTGGCAGACTCACGGGCCCTGGGGCTGGGGGCAGCCAGATGGGGCAGGGCTGGGGGCAAACTAGTGCCAGGCTTGGGGCAAGTAGGGACTTAGCCCTCTACAGCTACCAGCCTTTCCTCTTAGGCTGCCCCCATGCCTCCCCACCCACCCCACACCACCCATCCCTTCTGCCTTCTTCTTTTCCTTTCTGAGACGAAGCAGTAAAATGATTTTTCTACTTGAGCAGTTTTCAATTTAGATTAAGAAAAATGTGATCTGCAGTCACTCAGCAAGAGGGCCCAGCAGCCTCACCCCTCCAGGGACTGGGGGTTCCTCAGCCATTGACAGGGCAGAGCTGGTTCTGGAGTAGGGGGAGTTTAGAGGGGACCTCCCACCCGCTCTGTGTCCCCCCATTGTCCATCCCCATGGCTTGGCCTTCCTGGGTCAGGGACCAGGATCTGGAATCAGACAGAACTGGGTGGGTTCAGGCTGTAACCCACACAAACTGTGATCTTCGGCAGGTTCTGTCCTCTCTGAGCCTTCTTACTTTATCCATAAAGTGGGTCAGTGGTAAACCTTTTAATTTGGTCCTTGCCTCCCACTCCGATCAAAAGGCCTCCTCCCAGCCTTCCAGACTGTGGAAGAATAAATAACAAGGACAACCTGAGGACATCTAGTTGGGGTATGAGATGGTGGGTAGAGCCGCAGAAAGCCCAGGGTCGGGGCAGAAAGCAGGAGAGAACCTAAGGGTGAGAGAGGCTTGACCAGCATGAGAATAGACGGAAGGTTCCAGGGAGGCCCTCAAGGGGCCAGAGGTCAACGAGGGACAAGGACAAGGGTGTCTGTGTGTGTCAGGGGGCAGGAGATGAAGGAGGCAGAACGCTGGGGCCCTTTAACCTCTTTCTAGCCCTGAAACCTGTCTTCCTGGGATAGATTTTGTGCCGTTTGTTAATGTTGCCTTTGAAAATGGAAGCGCTTTTGTTCGTGCAGGTTAATGTAGGGCCGGTATGGGTTGTAGTGAGCAGCCCCCCCGTTGTGGGGACAGGCCCTCCGGGGCCTCACTTCCTGCTCCTCCCCTCCATAGCTGTGTGATCCCGGGGAAGTTACTCGGCATTCTCTGAGCCTCTCCAAAATAAATGCATCATTTTCAGGCTGCTCTGCTTTTTGTTTTTGTTTTGTTTCGTTTTTGCAAATCAACATTATTGAGGTGCAACTCACAAATGAGAAAATGTACCTATTTTAAATGTACATTTCAATGAGTTTTGACAAATTTATAACACCCATATAACCATCACCACGAGCAAGAAAATGAACGTTTTTATTATCCTAAAAAGTTCTCTTGTGTGCCTTCCCAGTCCTTCTGTTGTTTTTAATATAAAAATAATGAGTTCTCCAGCCCCATGACAACAAATCTTAGCATCAAGGAGGCATTACAGGAAGGTGTGCAGTGCTTACACAGTGACTGCCTGCCTGCTCCCCACCCGACACTCACTCACACACTGTCATGTCCCCAAGGACACACGCGTCGCTTGTTAGGAAACCCAAAACGGCAGGATGCGAGGACGTTTCCCCAAAGCCTTGTGCCCACGGTGGGCCGCGAGACGACCAGTCTCCCCCTGTGCAGGTATCAACTCCAGCTGGCAACAGGGCTCCCTGGGTCACTCGCCATGTGTCTTTCTATCTGACACCTCCCTGAGTCTGTGAACAGGGAGGGCCTGTGGCTGTCCTGCGCCATCCACCTCTATGTCCTCTGTGCCCTGCAGGGGCCTGCACACAGTGAGTGCGCAATAACTAGGTGTACAATGGATGGGTGAGGAGGGCCGCTGCCCGTCAGAGGGCCCCCCGAGGACGTGTGAGGAACATCAGGCCCCTCGTCCAGGGGTTTCCCAAACACCCATCCCTCAAGTCCTGCTGCCACAAATGTCATACCTGGTGCTGTTATTCAATATTCTTTCAATGAGCTCGATTCGTTTTTCTTCTCTCCGTGTTTGTCTCACCTTAAGCAACCACAGCATCATGGTTTGATCTGGTACAGATGATACACAGATCTATCTCATACTCACATATGTGTGTGTGATATATTATTTATACGGAACTTGGTATTTTAATATAGTTCAAATTTTTCAGAAAAGCTGCCAAAAACATCTGTATGCCCTTCACCGGACTCACCAGGTGTACACATTGCCCCTCACTGGCTCTAGCGTTCTATCCTTCCAGCCATTTGTCTGTCTACTTACGTATGCATAGCTACGTAGTTTTTAATATACCTTAAAATAAATACTGTACTAGATTGTATTACTATTCAAAAACACTCACTGCACACCTTACCAGGTGTCTTCCTGCAAAGGATTGTACTCCCTGCCCCATGGCCATCAAGTTTGGCCATGTCACTTGCTTTGGCCAATGGAATGTGAGCAGAACAGCTGTGTGTCCCCTCTGAAGAGCAGCTTCTGCCATCGTTCTTTCCCCATTGCCATGTGACCAGCGGCGCACTAGGCAGGGGCTGTCCCTTCAGCTTGACTCTCAGAACGATGATACAAAGTAGCTGACCCATGGCTGACACGCAGCATGAGCAAAGAAATAAAACCTTATTGTTGAAAGCCATTGGGATTTGGGGCCGAGTCCTTTGTTACCACGCCTAACTTCCTTTGTGCTGACTGAAGCAAATGCATCACAACTAAAATGAAAAATGTTTATGTACCACCCACAAATTTGAAAAACTTGATATTAGCCTTGGTGACCTCAGAAGGTATGGTTGAATAGCTCATTTACTAGACGAGGAAACTCAGGCTCCCAATGGTTAAGAGGTTTGCCCAAAGCCTCTCAGCTGGGGAAGGTGGCAGAGATGACTCAGGGCCTGCGGTCTGGGGGCTCAGTCTAAGGGAGAGGCACTTGTCCTTTGGCAAAACAGCCAAAGGACAAGACTTCATCAGGGATGTCCCTCCCGGACAATCTTCTCTCCTTGCAGAGCCTCTATCTTCTCGCCCTCACTCCCCAGACTACCAGGAGTCCCTCCTGGCCCCATTCCTGAAGGTTCGTCTCCCAGCTGTACGCCAGATGATTCCTGTGGAGTTAACTGCTAACTAAAGCTGTTAACTGCTAATGAAAGTGGCAACACTAACTAAGGTATGAGCTAATAAGAATTAACACCTCTCAGGGTGTTGGCATATTAATAAGGGACCTCAGGAAGACCCAACCAATTTTAAGAGCCTGAGGAATAGAGCTCCAAAAGTGGCAGGATAATTTGGTTCTGCGATTCTTTCCGCTCCTGTTGTGAGCTGGGCCCTGAACTAAGACATTCAGCTAACATGTTGCAAATACATAGCTTTACAGTATACCCTGCACTCAACGGTTTACAAAGGACTTCTTCATCTATCATCTCCCTCGCCCTTCACATCAGCCCAGTGAGGTAAGCATTGCTATCACTGATTTGCCAACAGGGGAGCTGAAGTTCAGAGAGGAGAAGTGAGTTACTCAAGGTCACGTGCTAGTGAGTGAGGGGACTGGGCTTGCTTCCAGGATTGTCTGACTCCCAGCTCAGTGCTCCTCTCATGGACCCCAACCCCCTAACACACGTGGAGGAGTAACCACTGGGGGCCAGAGCACCTCAGTTCACATCTGCACTCCTCTTGGACCTCAGGTTGGCTCTCACTCCAAGGAGTCAGGGCCAAGACTATGCTAATTCTTTCCCTCTAACTTCCATTCATCTTTTCAAATTCAACTCAGGCATCACCTCCTCCTGGAAGCCTTCTCAGATGCTCATAGGCCTCTCTTTGGGCTCCCAACATATACAGCATGTTTTGGTCCTACACACTGCGTCACAATGATCTCTGTACCAGCTGGGCAAATCTCTGTCCCCCTAAGGCCAGGCATGCCGCACCAAGTGGAGGAAGCTGATAAGTGCTTGCTGAAGGAGTGAATGAATGAATGGGAGGATACAAAATCATTGTACAAAAATCCATTGCATTCCTATTTACTAACAATGAAAACGTCAGAAAAATAAATACATAAAAAACGATACCTTTTGAGGGTGGGAAGGAGGGAAGGAAAGAAAGGATGAATCGATGGATACGAGGGAGCAAGGATGGGCAAATGGATGGATAGATGGGTGATGGGAGTCCGGATAAATGGGTAGGTGAGAAGGTGGATAGATAGAAGGATGGATGGATGGATGGATGGATGACTGGATGGATGGACAGATGGATGGATGGATGGATAAATGGATGAGGGACTGGATGGATTGATGGGAGCATGGATAGATAAACAGATATGTAGAGACTATGAGGTGCTGTGCAGTGGGTGCTCAAGAATTTCTATGTGGGTGCAACAAGCTGGTTGGAAGAAGGATTGAATGCAATATGTGTAGAACACTTTACATAAGATTCAGAAACTATCACTTGTCCAGGTCAAGGAAAGGAGGAAGAGGTGATGGGAATTGTGGAGAGTCACAGCCTTGCTAAGCCACCCCTCAACACCCACTATAGATGTGACTACAGTAATAGTCTAAAATAGGAAGATTCTGAAAATCCACACTCTAAGATTTCAAAGGTTTCAAGGTGCTAGGTCTCTAAGACTTAGAATTTAAGACTCTGTGTCCTTAAGAAATTTTTTTATCTCTAACTAACTTGAACAACGTACTGAGTGACAGGCAATGTTCTAAGCACTTTACAAAGAGTAGCTCCTTTAATCCCTACAACCACCCATGATGCAGACACTTATCAGTCTCTTAATGAGGCACAGAGATGTTAAGTAATTTGCCTTAGATCATACAGCTATTATTAATAAGTGGGAGGACTGGGATTTGAACCCAAGGCTAGGCAGCATCCAGAGTCCATGCATTTAACCACTGCACAATCCTGCTTGGAGGATTCAAGGATCCTGTTCATCTAAGTTTCAGAGGTTCAGTGCTCAAGGATTGAAAATCTGTGACTCTGAGCTCCACGCGCAGGAGGCAGGGCCTTCCTCCTGGAAAAGGCTGGAAGGAGGCTTCCGAGGCTGGGAGAGGAAGGGAGGGGGCCTGCTGGCTCGCATGAGCACTGGCCCTGCTGATGTCAGGTGCCTGGCCGTCAGTCTTCCTGTTAACCTTGGGGGAAAAACACATTTGTGGCAGATAACAGGCACGAGGGTGTGCCGGCCCTCCGCCCGCTCCCGAGACTGATGGATGGGCTACAAGGCCCCCCCCTGACCTGTGTGTGTACCGTTATCTGCTCGGCCAAGGGAGGCTGTTCATCATGCCGACAGCTCGGCAAGGCATACCTGCTGGGCCTGCATCAGCCAGAGCTGCCCGTGTCCCGGGAGGACAGAGGGGAAGTGATAGGAGGGGTGAGGCAGGAGAGACACAGAGAGGAGGACCGAGAACCCCACGAGAGCAGCATCCTAGGCCCAGGATTGGCCCAGGGTGGCACTGAATTCTGGGCATGGTGAGTTTCTGGTGGTACTGTGGATGTGCTGTGTGACTGTGGGCTGGTCACTGAGCCTCTCTGGGCTGCAAAATGGGAGTAAGCTTTTCCAGAAACCCAAGGGTCATGTTTTTATTGCTTCGCCTCATGCTCCACGCCCAGTCACCAGGCCTGTCGGTTCCCTCTCCCAGCCTGTCGTGATGCTGTGCACTCCTCCCATCTGTAACCACCCTGGATTGGGCCGCCATCATCTCCGGCCTGGGTTCCCTGCTTCCTTTCTACACACGGAAGCCAGAGGAGTCCTTATTACACAGTCAGATCACATCTCTCCCCTGCTCAAAGCCCACAGCGGCTGCCTGTCACACTTAGAAATAAATCCCAAGTCTTTTGCAGGGCCCTGCCCACTCTGGCCTCCCCGGCCCTCCCCACCCTCGTGGCATCCCTGCTCACTGACTGCTCACCGAGTCCCGACCTCGCTGCCACCTCGGTCTGCGCTCATGCTGCTCCCTCTGATGAGCAGGCTCTTCCCCCAGTTCTCGGCATATCCGCTGGCTCTTTGTCATCCGCGGATCTCAGCTCACCTGTCACCTCCTCGGAGAAGTCTTCCCAGCCTGAAATAATACCCCAGCCCCCAATCTCACGCTGTCCCAGTGCCCAATACACACCCTTCCCAGCGCTTATTACAATTCAAAATTGTGTTTTTAATTTATTTGTGAGTTTATTGTCTGTCTTCCCCACTGGAATGGAACTCCACAAGGTCCCGGATGTGTGTCTTACTAACCACAATGCTGCTGATGGCTTCCTCAGCACCAAGCCTCCCCCTCAGGGTCTTTGCACCAGTCGTCCCTCTGCTTAGAGCCCTCTTCTCCTATTTAACTCCTCCTTGTCCTTTAGCTCTATGGCAGATTGTATTTTCCAAAGGCGGTTACAACAGTATCTTTCATCCTACACATTCTCCATAAAATATGTCCTTGACACTCCTCCCCTTGATTTGCGGTGAGTCTATGACTTTGCTTATAATGAATAGGATGCAGTGGAAGTGACACTGGGACACTTCTGAATTAAGGTCAAGGACACCGGTTCTGGAGTCCTGAGCAAACACATAAGCAGCATGTCTGTCTGGAGGACACCATGCTATGAGGAAGCCCAAGTTAGCCTACGTGGGGAGACCCCATGGAGAAGCCCCAAGCTGACATGCAGAGAGAGAAAGAGATGCCCAGCAGAGCCCAGCTGCTCCAGCCCCGGGCACCCTCTGACCCTGAACCAGAACTGCTTCACAGAAAGCATGAGCAACAGCAAAATCCTGGCTGTTGTTTTAGCCACCAGGTTATTTATTATGCAGCACGGATAACCAGGATGAGATCTCAGCTCACATGTCACCTCCTCTGGGAAGCCCACCCTAACCAGGAGCACTAGGTCAGGTCCTGCTAGGTCTTGCTTATTTTTCTTTGTAACACATATCCCAGTTGTTAATCGTACAGATATTTATGTGCTGGCTGAGTTTTGTCTCTCTCTCTTTTCCATTAACATGTGAGCTCCGTGAAGGAGGAAAGGGTCATTGCCATGCCCACCAGCACTTTGAACAGTGCCTGACATATAACAGGTGCTCCATAATTACTGCTGAATTAATGATTTCCTTAAAATATCACACCAGACTTGCAAAGTGGGATGAATTCTTTCCATTTTGCAGGAAAAGAAACTGAGACTCAGAGATGTTCAGTTTTTGCCCAAGGCCATACAGCAGAGCAGGATCCTAGCCTGATTCTCTCTGACCCCAAAGTCAGAGCCCATCTCCTGACAGGTGGAGGGATGAGGTGCTGGGATCCTGGAAGTGAGAACTGAGAGGGACCACTAATGTTTCTTTGTTTTACATATGGAAGAAGATGGGCCCAGAGAGAGGAAGGAACTTTCCCAAAGTCACATAGCTCATGAGTGTTCAGGCTGGAGTAAGACCCAGAGCCCACATCCCCAGCCTAGAGCCCCTCTAGCTACATCCTGAAAACTGCCCTGAAGACCTCCTGGGCACAAAGGCCAAGGCTAGACTCCAGAAGGAACAGACAGGAAAATACATTGCCCTTTAGGGGAGAGGAGAACCCAAATTTCTAAGTACAAAGCAAAGGGGACAAGAAGAACAATGATTTATGAAATCTACTCTGCCAGACAAGCCGAAAAGATACCTCTTTCAACAAACCTATAGGATTATCACCTCCTTCCACCAGAGGAACCTGAGACTCAGAGAGGTTAGAGGACTTATCCAAGGTCACCAGGCTTGTAAGTGGCAGGATCAGGATTTGAAACCAGATCTTCCTATCACCAAGACTTCTTCCGGTATGCCAGGCTGCCTGGCCAAGAGCTATGGGAGGCTCAAAGTCACATCAGAATGAGGAATCAAGGAGGCCTGCATGGAGAAGGGAGTACCTGGGAAGAGACTTCCAGGCAGAGCAGGAAGGTGTGGGGCAGGCAGCTCTGATCCCGAGGGCGGAGTCGGGCTACGGCTTGGCGGGGTGGAGTGTGCTGGGCCTCAGCAGCTGGGGCAAGGACTGGCCGGCCACCCTGTCTCCCCGTCGCCTCAGCAGCCCCCAGTCCCCTTCCCAGCACCCCCCTCCAACACCCCACCTCAGCCAGAGCAAGGACTGGAAAATAGATGCGTCTGTTTATGGAGCCCGTAATGTTGCCAGCGAAAACAGGCACTCAGCAGAGCCGCTCGGCGCCTCTAATGGGACATTATTTATGTCGTTTTCCTTCCGGCGCTGGAGCCATTACCGCCCGGGATGGTGCTCCGTCACCCTGCACTCCCCCAGCGATGCTCCAATGTCAGGCTGAAGGATGTGCGCTGCAGTCAGTCGTGGCCAGGCCTTGGGGCAGGGGAGCTGGGCGGGGATGGTAGGGCACCCCCTACTCTCTGCCAATCGGAGGATGGCCCACTCCTCCCAATGGGATCGAGCTTGTCCTGATTTGCTCTCAGTGCTGGCCATCCTGCCAGGTGTGAAGTGTCCTCTATGACTCCCACTGCCCTGCAGCTCAAGTCCTCTGTCTCCAGTCAGTCAAGAAGTTCTCTGGGCTTTGGCCCCTGCCCACCTAGCCAACCTCAGCTCTGGCTACATGTAAGTTCCAGAATCAGACAGACCTGGTGCACCAGACTCAATTTATGCATCTGCCCAGACTGACTCAGTCCCACCTGTCCCCTCTTGCTCGGTGACAAGCCTGGCCTCTGCCTTTGTCTCATCTTCTCACCCAGCTGCCTCAGTCTCCCCAGGTGAGGACCAGCCTGAAGCATGGCCTCCACTGAGCCAAGCTGCAGCAGCTGGGGCATGGGATCTGGCTCCCCCAGTGGCTTCCTACAGGTGCCAAGTAACAGCACCCCATGGAGCAAACTGGGACTGCTGACACTCAGGAGAGAAGAGGAAGCCACAGACAGACGGACTGTTCCCAAAACGTAAATGCTCCACGTGATTTGAGGTTGTCACCCCAAGTGGGCCAGCACCCCACTGCACTGGCTCAAAAATGGGTGGCCAGCTCAGAAACATATGACCTTGTATGTGCCTTTCCTCCTCCCTACCTCACTTCCCTTTCCCCCTCTTTCTTGCTGCCCCAACCTTGCACCCCAATATGTGAGATTTGCATATGTTGAACCTTTGGGTTCAACCCCAACTTCAACAGTCCTTGCTGAAGTATCCTGAGCAAGTGAAGGCCTCTCCGAGCCTTAACTGTTGCGACTACAAATGGAGATAGCAGTCCCTGCCCCACAGGCTTCTTGTAAGTCCCCAGGCAGTATCAGGACAACGCTTTTCTTGCATCAGACACCGGTACGTGCCGTTTTCATGGCCGGAAATGGTCTTAGGACAGCACCGTTCACCCTTCATGTTGACCTTGGATATCATCCCCTGGGGGACACTCCCTCCCCCAGGATGGGTCAGAGCCCCTGGCCTCCCACAGTCCCCTTTGCTTCCGCCCTGGTTTTACTGAACTTCGTACTGCGTTTGTCCGTCTCGCTAGATTGACACCTCCCAGAGGGCAGGGCTGAGTGTGCGCTCACCTTTACCCCCGTACGTGGCACCGTGCGTGGGTGCAGTATGTGCTACACACACAGGGTGCAGAATTCATCTTTCTGGAGTGAGTGAATGAATGATCTCATTTCGTTCTTGCCACAGCCCTGCATTGTAGGGACTGTTATCTCTATCTCGTTTTCTCATCCATCCATTTCTGCGTTTATCTTTTTAACGTTCCCTCCTTCCAGTTTCCTTAGATTTATTGTCATATTTCTAGTATCTTAAATTGAAATGTTAATTAATTTTTTAAATCTTGCTTTCTAACATATGCATTAAAGGCTATACATTTCCCTCTAAATATCTTATCTGCACGTCACCAGTTGGGGTATGACATACTTTCATTGCCTTTCACTTCTGGATGGCTTGGACTCATATTTCTTTCTCTCTCTGGGCTTCAGTTTCCCCATCTGTGAAGTGGACATAACAATGTCCTTCTTCCTGACCTGTTTTTAAGGGTGGTTGAAATGCCAGGCAAGACAGTCTTTGGAGAAAGTGCTGTTTGGAGACAGTGTAGATAGGGCATGATCAAAATCCAGGAAAGGGTTAAGGAGAAAGGAGCTTTTACTGTTCCAGCAGCCGCAGCAGCATCTTGCGGCAAACTTCACCTGTTTACAGTCCATTAGAAGCCATTATTGCTGTGTCTGGGGCAGATGCACACCCCTGACCTTGATGCGTGTCTGACAGCCTCAGGCAGCAATCTGGGGAGCAGGAGGCATTTTGGCAGCATTTAAAGGACCACGAGGGGCCAAGGGCCTCTTCCAGTGCCCTTCTCCCTCCCAACTCCTGGGCCACAACCTCTGCCCGCCAGAGGGCAGAGGAAGGGGCCCAGCTGAGTTTCCAGGTGCTCAAACATCCTCCAGCCCTCTTGGGGGACCTCCAGATCACCACCTTGAGTTTGCAACCTAGTAGAGCAATAGTGAGGGAGGGAGAAACAAATAGACAGCGAGGGCTGCAGGGACCTCAGAGAAGGTGAGTCTAACCCCTTCCTTGTGTCCAAGAAGGAAAGGGACATGCTCAAGGTCAGAAAAAGAGAGCGAGAGTGAGGCCTGAGCTCCTGGGACTCCCGCCTAGGCTGTGAGATGCTAGTGGTGGGAATTTCAGGCAGTGACCAGTGGCATGTTGGCAGTAGCAGTGGGCAGAGAGGAGAGTTTTATATCATACTGCACAGGCAGCTGCCACCTCAGGCTTCAAGAAAGGCAGACCCTCCACAAGGGTGGCTCCAAGCCAAGCTTTTCCCCACCACCTATGAAGACCTAGGGGAGAGTGGGGGTGGGGCATGAGGTGTGGCTGCGAGATGCAAAATCAGCACGTTGGTCTCAAAGCCCTTGCTTTCCTTTTCTGCTCAACTCAACTTTTCTGCTTTTTTTTTTTTTTTAATGAGCTTTTCTCCAAAGTATTCAGTGCCCTCTTTATTACCCTTCAACAAACTCTTTTTTTTTTTTTTTTTTCAGAAAAGGTTTGACTGACAACAGTTCTAAGGCAATGACACTCCCTCACATTTAAGCAAGACTTTAAGGAGCAGGAAGGGGGGCACACATCTCCCCTTCCCCACCTAACTACAGCTCCTTACCTATCAGGCCTACACTCAAAAGCCTCTCCCTCAGGAAGGCTTCCTCAACCACCACCCCAGCCTCGAGGCTAGCCTGGTTCTCTCTGTAATACACCCTCCCAGGAATAAGCTCCTTCTCTTCAGAGGTCTTTGTCTTTTAGTGTGTTTATTTGCAGCACATCTGTCACCCACACTAGACTATGAGGTCCCTAAGGCCACTTTTTTTGCTCTCCAGTGTATCTCCAGGGCCTAGTAAAGTCCCTGGAATGTAAGAGATGCTCAATAAATATCTTTTCAAGGAATACATGAAGTTTTGAGTGAATGAAACTTGAAGCAGCTATAAAGTCTGGACTCTGCCTTCATTCCATGAAGAACAGCCCCCCTGAAAGCAGTGACACTCGTTTATGACACTAGAGGATCCTGCTGGCACCCCTTCCAGACCCACTGACCAGGTAGGCACACCATCCTGCTGCTGCTATAGGGTTGAATACCTTCTCAACAGCTGCCCCCTTGTCTGCAAAATTGCCCTCAGCTGACCAGGACCACCTCTTCTGAGAAGTTACACCCTCCCTCTCTCAGCCTGTGGCAGCTCAAAGCCAATGATGGCTGATAATGTGATACAAAGCCTGGCCATTTATACTCCAGAGGCCCCTGTGGGTCAGGCCAAGGGTAGACTTGACCTGAGATAACATCCTGGCTTATCTCCTTCCCTTTCCCTCTCCTGTTCTTCTCCCTCCTTAGTAGTTTTTCTGGAAAACAACAACAAACTTTCTCAATAAAACCTCTCAGGCTCTGCTTCTAGAATCTCAACCTGAGACCAAAACTTCCTAAGTCTGCCATGGGTTGTAGGTCAACAACCTTTTCCTATTGGGGAACTGCTACTTATTAAGCACCTACTATGGGCCAGAGTCCATACTGGATGCTTTAAATCTATCATTTAATTCTTAACAACCACCGGATGAGATAGGTCCTATTATCATCCATCCCCCATGTGACAGAGGAAGAAATGGAGGGTCAGAGAGAATACATGACTTCCTCAAGGTCATGCATTTGATACATGGTGAAAAGGGGATTTGAACCCAGTTCTAGCAAGTGAGGTGATGATGGCTACCTCTCATTGTAAACAGGGTGACTATAGTGGTCATAGCACAGAAAAGGGGGAAACCAACATTGTTAGGAGTTGAGGAGGATGGTAAAGACTTCTCAAAGGGAAAACATTGAATCTTGAAGAATGAATAGGAGTCTTTCAAGCAGAAGGGTAGGAAGGGCAAGCAAGGCAGCAAGAACAGCACATGCAAAGGCAAAGAGGCAGAAATAGCATGGATTTCATATGGCTTCAGCAAAGACTGAGAGGTACATTGAGAGATATGCTGCAGACATTGTTTGGGGGAGACCCTAAAAGGCTTTGGGTGTGAAGATAAGGAACCTACACTTTGCCTTACGGGAAGCTGGATACCACTGCTGGGTTTTAAGCAGAGGAATGACATGGTTTATATCTGTTTAGGAAAACTATTCATGTCCAGGATGGAAGATGGATTGGAGAGAAAGACGAGAGTCCAGGAAGCTATTTAGGGGAAAGAGGGTGAGGTTGTATTTTAAGGCTGTGAACATAAAGAAAAGTAGATAAATTCAAGGGAGAGAGAGAAAGATCTGGGAGATAAAAAATAGCAAGTTAGAGGGGTTGGACATGGGAGATGTGGGAGAAGGAGTCTGGGACAATGTGTGGTGTCTGTGATGGGTAGTGTCACTTACTGAAGTGAGAAAAAGGAGCAGATTTGGATAAGAGGATAATGAGCTCAGTTTTGGACATGACAAACCTGAGGATTTCTCCAGGGGAGACTGGTTAAGGGGTGATAGATAAATGGCCCATTTCTCCTGTAGCTCAGAAGAGAAGTGGGAGTTGAGATTCTGTATCAAAAACTGATTGGCTCCTTGTGACATCATAGAAATGGGGAAGGGTTATAAATCAAGCCTTTGACCATAAAAATATGGAAGGTAACTGGTGTAACTCAGTCTTTCATGTTGAATTTTCTGTCCCAGGTGAGTTTCCCAGAATTGAATTCTTTCAAACTAAGCTCTTTGGACTTTTTCAAAAATTCTTAGGCCCATGAGCTCCCTGCTGCCAGATGCCTCCTCACCCCACAGCTCCCTGCCCCACTGCAATCCTTTACCCACCCCTCCCACACAGCCCCTTTCCAAAAAAAGGAAGGGGAAAAAATGGTGAATGGATGATTTGGGAGCTGAAAACCTCCAAATGGGGAGGTTATAGCCTCAGACAGTAGCATCAATCACCACATTTTCATTATTAAGTAACATCGCGGTATGCTGGGCTGATTCTGCACCTTATCTGAACCTAGCAGCTGTGCCCTAAATTCCAGCCGTGGCGCCTGTCTGCAGGAATTCAGTTGCCTGTGTTTAAAATGAGTGTTAGCATCTATCATTTCCCCACACCAAATGGTTTTGTGTCTGTGGTTGGCAGCGCTAATCCGTCACCAGGGTACTCCACTGCCCAGCTCAATACCCTCTTCGTCACTGTTGGTGCCAGAGGAACGGGAGGCCCCCAGGATGGGGGAAATGTCACCGTGAGGACAATTGCAACATTTGGGACTCTCTCACACACACACAAATGTGGGGGTAGGAGGAATGCCATCTGTGTCTATTGCAGCCTTTGATTTTCTATCCCACTGATTCTGGGCAGTCAGGGGTCTTCCATCATCCATCATCTATTCTTGGGATCAGAGTGGAAGTTGGTGGGACTTGGCCACAGACCTCAGGCCATGGCTCTGTCCGCTGTGCTGAGTGGCTTTGGTGCTCTCCGGTGGGTTTTCAGCTCTTAAGGATGCAGAATCACAGTGTGCTGAAGAGGATCAGGGAGCATCTGGTCTGGTATGTCTCAACCTCTTTTGAGAGTCAAACACCTGTGAGAACCCTCTACTCAGGCAAATATACAAACTCAAAATTTTTCTCATACATACCAAAATTAGCCTATTATTTCGTGGACCCCTGGTTAAGAATCTCATATATAGTTCAACTTCCTCATTTTACAGAGGGAGTGACTGAGCCTTATGAAGAGTAGTTATTTGTCAACATCTTCAGAGTGAATAGGTAGGATTTTGAGCAGGATGAATGAATCTAAGGGAGTGAGATGTATTAATAGTTGAAAAAAGAAGGATTTAAGAGCCAAAAGACCTGGGTTTGAATGATAGTAGTTACTAGTGGTATGGTTTGGGGCAAGTTGATACACTCTCCAAAATTCAGGTGTTGTTTTTTTTTTCCATCTGTGAAACTGTATAATAACATCTGGTTTGTAGGATTTTGATAAGAATTAGTGTTGGTGGGGGTAACATGCTGTGATGGATGCTGTGATACACACCCAGATCCCCCGTCAGAACTGAAGGATTGATTTCACCAATAAGGGGTGCCATTGGCAGAAGGCCACCAGCTGTCTGTCCCCTACAGGAATTGTCTCAGCTGAAGAAAGCTGCTTCACTCAAGATAACACTTCTTCCTGGGGCAGCCTGAGTCTAATAACTGATTGATGTAGCATTATAAATGGCCACCTCAACTCTGCACAACTCTGAAATATCCTCACTTCAAATCACAGCTCAACTGCCCCTCTGCTCAGCCCCACCTTCTTCCTTTCTTGCCCACAGGTGTTGACCCTAAGAACACTCCCTACTAAGTGCCTTGCCTGCTGATCCATCTTTGGATCTGCCTCCCAGGGAACCCAGTCCATGATATAAGACTAGATCGGATCTTGTTGGTTAAGAGGCTCTTGGGTATTTTCCTGATATTCTTGTTGTCATTTGAGTTTAGAAGCCAGGACTCCTGACTCACAGTCAAATGCTTGACTGGGCCCAAAAGCTGTTAGTTTCAGCCTTTCCACTCAGTCTTCTCTCTCAGTCCACTGACTTGGTGCCTCTTGGAAAAAGGTGAAATGTAGCTACTGTGATTCTTTCAGTCCAACCCTCTTCCTCCAGGTATCAGAACGTCTCAAACTGACCAGGCAAAGATGCCTAATCTGCTTGAAAAAGTGTCACTCAGGCATCACCCTTCCCACTCCATTCTGGAGATGCTTTCCTCGCCCTCCCCCATCATATGCACTTGGTCCTCAAGAGATGCTTGGGCAATAGCAGCAATATCTGCAGCCAGAAAACACATATTCAATACTTAGCCAATGGTTGATGAGCACATGCTATTGTAAGGCTCTGCTCTGGGGAAAACAGTGTCCAGTCTTATCTTAGGCCATTTAACCAGCACTTACAGAGCCAAGATTTCTGTTATGACCCGGTGGAGATAATGGTGAAGAAGAAAGGTGTGATCCCTGTCCCCAAAAGATCACAGCCCAGCATCTCCCATTCCAATAGGTGTTCCCCAGGGTTTTGTTCCCCCTTAGTTGTCAAGGAGCTCTTCCTTCTGCTAATCAAAATCTCTGAACTTAAACTAGTCATATGCTCATTTTCCCATTCCATGTCGCTCTCATCTCACCTTTGAAGAGCCTCTTGCCCATCAGGCCTTACATATCCCTCAACTTCTCCTTTAAAAAAAAAAAACACTGGAATCATGTTTTTAGAATAACTCTAGGCTGAATCAGACTGACAGTAAAGAGGCCAAGGTCAGAAGACCATTCACCCACATTGATTCATTAGCATCACTCGGTGACCAGATGGTGTCTACTCCTAATCTTTGTCCACTCTCTAGGCCTGAACCCAGAGGGTGGGTGAGGCTGCCAATGACTGGCTGAAAGTACCATTTTCCTTTATAAAGGACTCTCTTGCTACACTTAGGGTCCCTCTGCAAGGAGTACTTACACTTCCTATTATGAAGACTGGAAAAACTAAAGCACAAAACTGAGAAATTACTTGGCCAAGGTCATACTACTCTCTTGAGGTGGAAATTCTGCCAGTAAACTGCAAGAGAGAGACTGACACATGCAAACACACAGCAGGAGGAGCAAGCAACAGGTAAGAAGAGAGGTGAAGATGAGGTAGGAGAAATGTAAACAGGCCAGAATGAGAAAGCAGCAGAGGGTACGAGAAGGAGCGTGAGTCACTCAGACCAAATGATGACTTCTTTGCTTTCCAGAGCATTGACCTTTCCTTTGACCTTATAAGAGTCCATTTGTGTGGAGATTTTAAATTGAGAGTTTTTTTCTTTTTAAAAAACATCCCAATGCAGTTAGCGTGGTTCTATATTAATTTCTATTCATGCCAGTGGGTTTGGTATTTATTCTCCTCCAAAAATCACTGAGTTGAAAGGGACAGAGTAAAAGTCATTTGGTTTGTGTTTATCTGAATTCAGAGCCTGAGGCCCAAGGGGTGGGGATGAGGTGGGGTGGAGATGGGGGTCAGTACACCAGGCTGAAAAGCGGAGGGGGAGGTGCCCTACGGTGTGGTCAGGCACCTGACTTCTGTCTAAACCATATTGCACCCTGCATTGTCAGCTCTGAAATCCTTGTGTGAGGGAGCTGGTGACCAGGCCACAGCCATGCATCCCCTGGGATCTAACCATTCAGCATCCTAGAGATGGTGTCTGAACTGGACCTTGAAGCTTACGGCAAACTGGAAGTCAGTGTGGCCAAGAGGTCGAGTTTGGGTCTGGGAATCTGACTGCCTGGGTGTGTGTCCTTTACCACTTACTGTCTGCATGAACTTCACTTCAACTCTGTGGGATTCAGTTGCCCTCATTTTCAAAATGAGGTCAGTAAGAATGATGACCTCCTAAGGATAGTGTGAGGGTTAAGAACTGACTGCTGGGAGTTCCCTGGTGGTGTAGTGGCTTAAGGCTTCAGCGCTGGCGCTGTCAACACTGCGGCCTGGGTTCAATTCCCAGCCAGGGAACTACCCACATACCAACAAACAAACAAACAAACAAAAGAACTGACTGCTCCTGAAGACCTTGGCACAGTGCCTGGCACCCGGCAGGTACTTAGTAAATGTTTGTGGGTTGAAATAATATAGTTCATGCACTTGCACAGGAATTCTGCAAGAGGAGGAGGCATGGAGAAGTGACTAAGTGCATAGGTTCTGGAAACAGATAGGGCTTGGTTCAAATTGTAGTTCATTTCCGTGTTGCCTGGGAGTCAAACTGCCTGGATGTGTGTGCTGGCTTTACCCCTCACTGGCTGAGTAACCTCTGACCAGTCAATTACTTCTCTGAGCCTCTGTTCATCCATAAAATTGACAGGATGATAATACCTACCTCATAGTGTTGGTGGTAAGACTAAATTAGAACACACACAGAAAGGGCTTAGCATGCGGTCTGGCATTCAATAAGAACTCAATGAATGTTAGTTAAAAACAAAACACACCCACACACAGGAATTCAAAAAGCAGTAGCAGGCTTTGAAAACAGATGGCATAGCAGGTGCAAAGGCCCAGAGGCATGAATAGGCACAGTATAATAAGGAGACTGAAAACAGTAAGGCATGACTGGAGCAAAAAGTGAGTGGCCTTTGCCCATGCTACTTCCTCTGTCTCTCCACCCCCTCCAAGACTAGTGCCTTCATATTCCCTCCTAGACACCTCCCCTGGCCACCTGAAGTCTCTGGATATTCTCTATCACTGAAGCTTGTTTATTTTCTTCATAGCTCTTATTATTTGCAACTGTCTATTAATGTATTGGTTTGATTCATGTCTGTCTCTCAAGACTGTAAGCACCATGAGGGACCTTATCTCTAGGACCTTGTACAGGACCTTCCACACAGTAGACATTCACTCAATATTTGTTGAAAGGAAGGAAACAAGGAAAAGAGAGAGGGAAAGAAGAAGGAAGGAAGGGGGACAGGGAGGGAGGAAGAAGGAAGGAAAGAAGGAGAGAGGGAGGGGAAGAAGGGATGGAAGGGGAAAGAGCGAGCTCATGACTTAAGAGTTCTTTATGCCCCCTTTACAGATCTAAAGAGGCTCCAATAGGTGCTGTCCCTGTCCATAGTCACACTGCTAGGAGGCTGTGATGTAAATTCAGGCCTAACAGATCCCCAAGTCTGCAATTTCTTCTGGACCACTGAGGTGGTCCAGACATGATCTTGACTGTGCAAAATAGATAATCATGCAGCAAATGCCCATGGGCTTAAACAACAGAACATTATGGAGACCTTGGAGGTCCCCCAAATTTCCTTCCTGGACTTCATCCCTCCTTCTCTGCCTCCTCACAGGTAACCATCACCCTGAATTGGCTGTTTAGCATTTTTATGCATGCTTTTATATGTTTTACTCTGGTGTGTATGCTCAAACAGTATTGTTTCATATGTTTTTAAACCTTATACAGGCAGCAGCATCCTCTGTGTATTCTTTTTGCAACCTACTTTTTTTTTTTACTCAATATTATGTTGTGAACTTCTTCCCTGCAGCTCTATTTCATTCATTTTCACCACTGTAGATCGGTCCCCTGGATGAATACTCCACACTTTCTTTATCTAGTCTCCACATTGATGGACAGTTAGGTTGTTCCCAGCTTTCTTTCTTGAAAAGAAATTTTTTGATGGAAGCTCAACATAGAAAGCAGGTAAAAGTGTAACTGCTTCTTTTGAACTGAGGTTGGGTCTATGATGGGGTTCTGCTGCCAGGAGGTCTGCAGAGATTTCTGGGGCCTCCTTCCCACCAGGCAGAAAGGAAGACAAGGGGAGGCAGGACCAGGAGAAAGGGGTTGACAGTGCCTCAGATTCGAGTCCACATATTCAAAGGAGGGCCAGATACTCCTCAGTGAGTCTTTTCTGGGTCAATCTAACCTTATCTTTAGACACATGCACACACACAGGCACGTGCACATACACACATGCACACAGACAAACCTGTCATCCCAAGGATGCACCACGTTATTCCCACTTCTATGATTTGTTCACGCTACCTGGAATGCACTCCCTCCCACTCTTCCTCAAGTCCTGCCTGTCATTCAAGGCCCAGCCCTAGTATCATCTCCTCCACAAAGCCTGTCCCGACAGACCCAGCCTGATGCCATCCCTCTAGGGCAGCTCATCTCCCTCCAACAGTTGATGCAGTAAAAATTAGGCTTGTTTGGGTATTTGTTCCTGGTCATTCGAGGCAGATGGATTCCAACCTGTCTGCCCAATAGCTTTCTAGATTGCCCCTAGTCCTTACAATGGCCTCTGGGGCCCTGCACCATCTGGCCCCACCACCTAACTTCATGCCTTACTGCTTTTGTCCTTTCTCACCCTGCTGTGGCCCCACTGGCCTCCTTACCAAACCCAGCCCTGGTCAACCCTGCTCCCACCCCAGGATCTTGGCCTGGTATGCATTTCCTCTGAATAGTCACATGGCATCTCTGGACTTCTTGGCAATTTTTGCTCCAGTGCCCCTCAGTGAGGCCTGTTCTGACTACTCAATGTATTTGCTCCCCCTAGATTTCCTATTGACTTTCCTGCTTTGTTTTCCTCCATAGCCCTTGTTCTCGTCTAATATAGTATATATTTTACTTATTTCTCTTGGTTATTTGCTATCTATCCCCTTGATAAGAATGTCAGCTCCATGAGGGCAGGAATTTTTGCCTGTCTTGCTCACTGCTGCCTACGCACAGTGGAGGCGCTCAGTATTTATTGAATAAATGGTTTTCAGTTTCTTCATTTGTAAAATGAATACCTTCCTAAGTCATGACATTATGAGTACCATACGAGTTAACAAAAATGCCACTGTCCCACCCCTACCCCACATATCGAGGTTCCCTGCCAATGCAGAGACTCTGTAAAAGGTCTATAAAGAGTTCAGTTTACTGTCAGTTGGCCCCCCTTGGAGTTGCTGCTGCCTTCTAGTGGCAACTGCTGGTATTACAGGCATAGTGTCTCGGAAGTACAAACCTGTTGTCAGGGGCCATGCTTAGTAAATCCCCTTTTACTAAGAACCCCTGAGCAAGACCCCAAGGAACAGAGTATCCACATGTGTCTCAGAGACATCCCCAGGCCCACGTCTACCTGTGCAGGCTCCCACTGTCCACAGCACCTGCCTCTGCTCATTCCTGGGTCTAGTTTTTAATTCTGTCTCGCTGCCTGCCTTTGCCTTCATTATCCTCTTCTTGTCACAGAGGGGTTAGTTAAAGTGTCAAGAGTGATGTCATTTACAGCCTGCTGTTGCTAAGCAACAAACCCAGGTGAGCCCTTGAACTTCTTTCTTAGCAGCTGAAATGTAACTGGTAGAGTGATAAGGACCCTGGCTAAACTATTTCATCACCTGTGACAAGCTGCTGACCTGGTGGCCCTATCCCTCTTGAGGCCCAAACAAGACTGAGGCCCTATTCCTCGGGGACCCCCTATCCTCAGCCTCCCCTAATTAACCAGCATGACTCAGGGCCTCCTGGGTGTCCAGCCTCAGGGCGCACATTCCTCGCACGAATCAGACCTGTCCCTGCCTGTGGGGGCCTCCCTGTCTCAGTGTGAAGAGAGATTTCCAAATAGGCCAGGGATGCTCCAGAGAAGGTGACTCTTTGATTCTTGAGGGACAAACAGGAGTTGACCTGAAGCTTTCCAGGTGAAGGCACAGGCTAAGTGAATCCTGAAGGAGCCTGGCTCCTTCCAGCACCGGCTCATGCCCAGAGCAGTGGGAACAGAGGGATGGTCTGGGCTCCAGGCCTCGCTCTGCCGCCAACTATATGTGACTTAGCTTTGTCCTTGCTCCTCTCTAGACCTCAGTTTACAATGAGACAGGGTCAGGGCAGAGATTGGATGTGCATACTATGTGCATGCTGCTGAGGGCATGCATTAGGTTTTGTGGGTTTGGGGATCAAACCCTTTTATTTGAATAGTTTTGAATTTAAAAAGTGTTAGAAAATATCTAACTAGTACATCAAGTGATGTGACATGTTCCTTTAAAATTCTTTTATTTAAGTGCATTATAAGCAAGCTATTTTAATGTGACTTAATATTAAGAATATCAAGTAACTCATAGTATCAGTGGTACCTAAAGGGTGATCCAGGAAGGTGCAAGATTTTGGAAACACTAAAGCAGACTCTGAGACTCCTTCCTCTGTGCCGGCCACATAAAGCTGCCCAGTGTTCTCTGCTACTCATAAGCCACAGCCCCAGGGGCACACCAACGGAGTTGATCACCTTTATTTCACAAATGGATCACATTGGCTCGGAAGGTTACTCAGTAAGGCTGTGGCCTGGACAGCTGAGCTTTTGAGCCTCTGCCCATTCTCTGTGCAGCATTGACATCACTCCCAGGTCTCTCCAGCTCCCACCCTCAGCAGGGTGTGAACTGTGAGTTATCACTGAAAGCACCCAGGAGCACACCCGCAAGGTCAGCCAGCAGGAGACAACCTGCCATGACATTCTGTGCAGCTGTCTCCCCTCTCTAGACTTTGGTTTTGCCATCTGTACAGTGTGAGTGTGCCTCATGGTGTTGGGTGAGGGGCAGGGTCGTTTCCAGCTATATGTTTTCAGAGTCAGAGTTTCTAAGAGACTCTGAATGTACAGAAAGCTAGGGGAGAAAGGGGGTGGGGGAGGCGGCTGCAGCATCTCAGGCTTCATTTTGGTGCAAATTGCTCTAAACTGCAAAGGGCCCAGAGACCCAGAAAGCTGATCCCAGGATTGCCTTGGCCAAGATGTCCATCTCATTGGGAGACCTGGCTTGTTTGGGTCTCATCTATGGGGTTTCTGAGGACACCCCTTCCTCCCTACTGCCAGAGGTAGGTGCCTGCCTGATAGGGTGACCACCTGTCCAGTTTGCCTGGGACCAAAGGGTTCCTGAGATTTGAGATGTTAAGTTTTAAAACCAGGATGATCCCAGGCAAACCAGAACGAGGTATCTCCCTGCTTCCTCATGCCAGGCCTTGTGCTGATAACCTTACTGACCCTCCTCCTGGTGCCCTCATTTTCTAGAAAAAAAGAGCAGAGGTTCAGGGGGAAATTATTTGCCAGGGACAGAGCTGCCATTGGTGGAGTTGATTTTCAAATCCAGGTGTGTGTGGTGGGAGGAAGGGGGGAATGGCAGAGATACAATAAGCACTTGACACAAATCCTTTCACAGCCCAAGAGTTTCCATGTCAGATAGGCCAGGGACAAGTCAGAGAGGAGAAACTGGGTACTCTGAGTCCATATCAAGGCTCTGTTCTCTGGCCCAGGTGCTCTGTGTCCCAAATGACACCATCCTCTTTTCCATGAAGGTCAGAGACTTGGGCTATGGTGCCAGCCCCATCCCTAACTTGGTGGGTAAGCTTGAACAAATCACTTACCTCGCTGAGCCTCGGCTGTTTCTAACTATTATAGAAATTGGAAAAGCTATCTTGAATCCCCTCTAAGACTATAAAGCTATAAAGGAGGCTTAGAGACCATCAGGTTGAACTGCATCTCCATGTTACTTGCAGTTCCTGAGGGAAGGAAGCACGCCACAGCACATGGGGCCACACGAGGGAGACCAGGTGTGGTCAGGAGGCAGGAGCAGGAGCGAGGCAAGGGCCTGGGCTGCAGCCCTTCCTGGGGTTTCCACACAGAGGAAAGGAGGGGCAAAGCAGACAGTGCAGGACTGGTCCATTTGAACAAGTCCAGTGGGCTTTGGGGCACAGGGGCTGTCCCTAGTTGCCTGGTTCCTGGTCCTGGGTTGATTTTGGGCAAGGGAAATGCTGGCTTGGTGTGTGAGAGTAAGCTAAAGGAGTAGTTCAGGGTATGGGCTCTGGAACACAAGGGAGATGCAAACAACGTAGATCATTAGTTTGTCCCTGTGACAGATGGGTGCCAGACAAATGCAGAATCTAAGAGAACAGAACCTATAATAAGAATCCGGTGGAAACCCCACTGACTTCCTCTTGTCCTTACACCTATACCCATTTTACAGCTAGGAAAGCGGAAGGACCACACCAAAATTTTACAATGAGTTTGCGTCAAGATGAGGACCCAGGCCACCCCCTGTCCCTCAGCCTAAGCACCTTTCCCTGGTCCTTTAGGATGATGTTAGGTAGCATCTGCAAGGCCAGACACACCATCCCCTGGACATTTTCTGCCCTGTCTTCCCCATGCCAGCTGTCTGTACTGAGCCTCCCACCCTGTCAGCTTCTTGGCCTGTCCCAAACCAGCCAAGTCCCACTGGGCAGCAGATGAGATCATCACCTCTCAGGTGGTGGGTTCCATGTCAACATGGCTCCATCTCAGCAATCGGTGAGTCCAAATGAGCAAATGCAGAGTGACAGGCACAATATGGGGCCACTGTTCCTCAGGTCTTTTTGTGCCCAGCTCCCGTGGGGAGGAAGTCACCCCTGCCCCCTTCACGCGCGCGCGCACGCACACACACACACACACACACACACACACACACACACACCACTCCCAGGTTGTTCTCATCCCCAGGCCTCAGCAGGATTGTCCCTTCCACAGAGAGCCTTCCCTGACCATCCCGCATGAACTACTTCCTGCGGATGTCCCTGCGCGCACCTCTCTGTGCCATAGTAGAGAATGAGTTTGTTTCTCTCCCCGCTGGCTGGCTGGCTGTTGCTTCCTGAGGATGGAGCCACGTCTGCCTGATTTCAGCTTCACCTCCAGCATGGAACACCTCAGGCACATTCAGTAAAGGAATGCTGAATGAGTGAATGAAAGGGAGAGCGAGCAAATGAATGGAATGAAGCTCAAAGACAGAAATGACTTGGAAAGGCCCCCAACCACTGTAAGGGGTAAGGATAGATTCTGGGCTCTTTCTCCTGCCTCTCCCTCCCCAGGAGCTCAGGCACCAAGGAATGGATTCATCCTGGGCTGGGGAGCTCCCCGCCCTCCACCGCCCACGGCCTGGAGTCTCCCACCCCCATGCAATGGGAAGGCCCAAGCGTCTTCTCCATGACACCTGCCCCTGAAGACCGTCCTCCCCACAGGGGAGCAAAAAAGAAAAAAAAAAAAAAAAACAAACCAGAACGGGGCGGTGTGGGCAAGTGGCCCCGCCTCCACACCAGGCCCTGGATGGGGAGGGGAAGCGCGCAGCCCCTCACCCACTGCCTCTGCGAGGCTGCTGCAATCTGCAGCCCGACCTCAATTAGCCCCGCGCCTACGCGCGCCAATTACCGCGTCAATCACTGCTTCAGAGGCAGAGAGGAGAAAGGGAGAGGGCAGGGGAAGGGGAGGGCCAGACTGCAACAGTTCTGCTGGCCCTGGACCGGCTGAAACCGGTCCAGGCTCCTGGGGAAGACGCTGCTCTGTCCTCTCCCCCTCCTAGCCCACCCCCATCGCTATTTTGGACTCCTCCCAGAAGGAGGATTGGAGGGTCTCCTCCACCCAACCCCGCCCACCTCCTCAGGCCCCACTCTGCTCAACCTCAGCTCGATCCTGTTTTCCCACCCACCAGATTCTAAGCTCCATGCAAGACAGTTGGTAGCTTGCCTGTCTTGCACACGCTAGACACTCAAGAGCGAATAAATAGTGACATAAATAAAAAAGCAAATCTGTTATATGGGAATCAAAATAATACTGCAGAAGACAGTTGTGAGGATAAAGCAAGATGTCTAGCAAATTACAGTGAATTGGCCCACAGTGAGCACTGGAGCAATGCTGCTATTCCCTCCATCCATTTAGTGAAGCGGCATGTGACGGCCCGGCCTTTGTGCCAGGCTCTGGGCTGGCTGCCGCGGCCCAGCGAGGAGGCCGAGCTGGTATATGCAGGAGTTCACGGTCTGCTAGTTTTGACTAGATTAAGGTTTGTCTTCTCCACGTGATGCCTCATTTTACGAGCCCCAAAGCGGTTTTGACCTTGAAAAATACGAGGTGAAGGCACAGAGGGCACAGAAGAATGAGACAACGAGGTAAGAGAGTGCCAAGGAGATGAAGCAGTCCCAGCTTGCCTCACAAGAGCAAACAGACAAGACATGGGGTCCCCTAGTTTTCAGTCTCCCAGCATTCTTTTTCAGCCTTCCCTCTTCTGGTACCTTTGGGGAACCCTTTCCTTCAACTCTCTGCTTGTGGAGGGGCTACAGTCAAGATGCTGCTCCAGCCGTGACTCAGGTTGGCGGAGCAGACTGCTCCATCAGCCTGGCCATACTGATTGGTCCAAGGACGGATATGGCCCCCGCAAAGCCACTCAGAGCTTGCCCTGGGATGGCTTTAGCCACCCTGGAAGAGAAGCTCTCAGCTAGGGTTGCTGAAATGGGGGCTTGAGTCTGGGCTTGCTAGTGGCCATTGTATAGGCCAAAGAGAGAGCCTTTTTGCATAAACAAAGCCACACCTGGGAAAAATGGGGAGAAAGACACAAACAGACAGTATTTGAGTCCCTGGTTCTGTTACAAGCGCCAACAACTTAAATCTTTCTCAAGCCAGTTGGAGTCACTTTTCTGTCACTTGCAACTAAGGGTATTTTTTTATTTTCCAAAACAGGCATGTCTATCATAGTAAAAAAATATAGAGATGTTCTTAGAAGTATACAGGTATAATGGTGATGACCATTGTTTTCTTTTCTGTTCATTAATGCTTTGTATTATTTCTTCAGTGGCAAGTGTTACTTTTGTGATAAGAAGAAACAAGCAATTATTTAAAAACAGATAATTCACCTCTGATATTGAAACATAATAATGAGTGAAAGAAGCCAGTCCCAGAAGTTCACACTGTATGATTTCATTCATATGAAGTTCAAGAACAGGCAAACTGTGTCTACGGTACTAGAGGACAGAAGAGTGATTACACCAGAGGGTGTGGACTGGGAGGGGCATAAGAGAGCCTTCTGGAGTGGTGAAAACATTCTCTATCTTGATCTGGGTATTGGTTACACAGAGGTATACATACATACAAAGTCATTGAGCTGTATGCTTAAAGATTTGCATATTTTATTGGCTGCCTGTTAGGCCTCAGTACAAATTTTTAAATAGAAAAATAACAAGTATTCATACCTCTGGGCACCTTATAGTCCACAAGCCCCATTCACTTAGCCTACTCTTCCACTCTTGTTTTTACATGGAAATTACTTAATAAAACCATGTCAGTTTAACATTACAATAATGAAGGACAAAATCATGGGGGCCCCAACCTTCTATCACCTCTGAAAAGTCTTTCTGCCCTGCTGAGACTTTTCACCACTCGCAGGGCACTATCTCAGAGTAGGATGTGAATCAGACTGGTAGATCTAACAGAACTGCATTCTCTTGGAGCCAAGAACAGCCTGGCATTTGCAACAGAATGGCCTTACTTGCCCTGCAACTTTGCAAAAGTGATTTCTAGTATTAATGGGTGGAAGCTTCTCCTGGATTGATCCCCCTTTTCACAGGACTAATTATAGATTTATTAATATTTATGGTGCTCTCGTCACAGCCAATAGCTCTTATATGAGGACATTAAGCCTTATCTCACTACCTCCAGGAAGGGGCATTTGAAGCCAGCTCTAATTGGGTGACCCGCAATCAAGATAGAAGGGGAAAAAATGACAATAGCTCGCCTGTTGCCATATATTAAAATACGGTCCACCCAGCTTAATGATTATCTTTAGAATTAATAATCTCGCTAGCCCAGGTTTGGGCCCTAATAGAGGGAAATCGTATTAAATACTATGCTAAGAGCAATTGGCTTTTTGATAAGTCTAATGGCCCTGCCCCTGGCCATTTCTCATCTCTGAACTCTTGTTTTCCTTTCCCGGCAGCAGGTCACTTTGTCCCTTTCACGTGCCATCCAAAGTCAGCATCATCTGGTGCTGTCTTTTGATGGGGCTCCTGCTGCCTCTGTCACCCTCACCCAATCCATTTTAAGTGCTACAATGAGATCTATCTTTGAATGATGCAGCTCTGGCCCTGCCATGCCCCTGCTCTACAACCTTCAGTGGCTCCTCATTACCCACCCTCTGAATGGCATGAACAGACATCTGGCCCTCCACAATCCAGCTCCAACTGCTTCATACTTCGTTGCCTGCAAGGACCCAATCTTTAGCCACACTGGACAATTACTTTTCTGTTCCCAGGTCACACCCCTAGTGTTAGAGATATAATATGGTTTTGGGAATTGGACTACCCAGAGTCAGATACCACTGCTACCACTTTCTAGTTGTTTGACTTTGTGCAAAATGCTTAACTGCTTTGAGCCTCCATTGCCTCATCTGAAAAATGGCAGTAAAATATTGTCTACCTCATATGGCTTGTTTCAAGGACTGCATATGACCAAATAGGCCAAGTGCCCAGCCCAGGGTCTGGCATACCTGCAAAAGAGTCAATACATGTACCCACCCTCTTCCTAACTCTTCACATCCCTCTATGTGGAGTGCAGAGAAGTACAGCGTTTCAGAGCTCAAGTAATTCAAAATTCAAATTCAGGCCCAAGTGATCTTTGTAGGTGTCTCAATCTCTCTAAGCCTCAGTTTCTACATCCATAAAATGAGTATAATAGTCCCTACTATCTACTGCTGTTATGAGCTTTAAATAAAACAATACAGGCAACATACCTACAGTGCCTGGCACATAGTAAGTGCTCAATAAACATTAAATATGCTGTTGTTGCATTCCTAGTCATCAAAGCACCAAATGTGCTTCTCCTCCAGGAAGCCCTCCCATACCTCATCTTTTTCTCACCTTGTCTTGTAATGTTTGGTACTTTTCACAGTTCGTGTAGATGCTTCCATCCCCTCCCACCCCACCAACCTCCAAAATGGGCTCTGAGTGCTTAGAGACCAAATCATGCCCAGCTCTGCAGTCTTTCCCAAGAGCCTCGGTGCCTGGCATAATGTTTGGCACAGAGAAGGCACTCAAATATCAATAACGACAATAATTACAGCTGCTGAGTACTGAGCGCTCGTGATGTGCCAGGCACTGCAGCGAGAGCATTAAAGCAATTAACTCTTTCAGCAATTAACTCCTAACATTCATAGCAATTAACAAGTAATTCACTCCTATGGCGGTTAATAACAATTCATTCTTACAAGCAACCCCCCATAATGTGGCTTCTAATAGTACTCCAGTCGATAGGGCAGGAAACTGAGTTGTGAAGAAGTGAAATGACTTGCTCAGGGTCACACAGTTAAGAAGTAGAGGAGTCAGGGATCAAGTGTGCGCCTGCCCACCAGCAATAGGAAGCTGGAGTTGGCAGCATTGCCCTAAGCGTGTCTCAGGCAGCCCCAGCAGGCAGAACTGTGGATTTCTTTCCCCAAGACAGACCAGCACTTGCTCCATGCCCATCTCTGTGCCAGGCCTTCTCCAATATTATATCTTTACACTTGATCTTAGCCAAAAGGCCGAGAAGCAATTATCATGTCTTTAATTTGAGCACTACTATTCTCATAATGGTGGCAACCAAGGCTCAGAAAGGTCAAGTGAGTTACCTAAGGCCACACAGCAGAAAAGTGGAGGAGCTGGGATTGGAACCCAGGTCCAAAAGCTCCAGTCTCCTTTGAGACTGGCAGGCTCGATCAAAAGTGTGAGGTTTTTGTTCCAGATTTTGCTCAACTGCAGCCCCATCCTGAGACCTCAGTGCCTCTTTCCTAGGACGCTGACACTGCCCTATGGTCAGCACCCCCTACTCTTGAAGGACCTGAGGGCTCTGGGCCCTTCCCTGTGCCCCCCAGGCCTCTCTCCTCATCCCCAGCTGGTGCTCTCATTTTAACATCAACAGAGTTGCTTTCCTGGGGACCAGACCCTGCCCTGGCTCTAACCCTGACCCCTTCAGCTGAGGGTACCTGGTCTCTCTGCTTGAGCTCCAACATTCAGATTGGGAGTCAGAGGCAGGCATCCACCTGAGCTCTCCTTCCCGACAACCGGTAAGTATAATAGCAGACAAATGTGCAAAGAACTGTGGGAGTCTGGGGAGGAAGGATCTGCCTGGGAGAGGCAGGACAGGCTGTCTGAATAAAGGGATTGTGTGCTGGCCCTGGAGTGGGTGAGTTCACTGGGCAGAAGAGGAAACAAGGGGGGCATGGTGCTGTCCTCCAAGAAGGGCCTGATCAGGGGCAGAGTGGCAGAGGCCAGAGTCAAAGCTAGTAGGTCATTCCAGGGATGGGGAGGGGGTCTGTGATTCCAGATGTATAGGAACTGGGACTCACCCTTCTGGTAGAGGGGTCAAGGAGCAGTGCAGTAGAGAGCTGGCCCGTGTCACTTTCCTGCTCTCTCCCAGCAGCCATCACCAGGACAGCGATTAGGTGCTGCCGACAGGTGCCAGGCAGGTTCCCGCTATTGCTGGCGAGGACCCTGACAGCCGCTCCAGCTGTCTCCCATCAGAGAGAACACCTATCTGAGACCAGACAGATGAGTTTGTCTCCAGACAGGTGGCTGCAGAGAGAGAGGGAGGCAGATGAAGGGTGCTATTACAGTGTACACCCTGCCCACGTCCCCAGTGCCACCCGGGAAGAGGCTTTTAATCACCAGAGAGCCTCTGAGGGCTGTTCTCCGGCTCCCTTGACCTTGCTGGTACATGCACTTGCACAAACAAACAAACCCTCAAACAGGTCTGAGAGTCCATCTAGGCATCATATTGACAACTATATATATATATATATGTGTGTGTGTGTGTGTGTGTGTGTGTGTGTGTGTATGAGCATGCTAGATGCATCTGCATTGGAGTACACGCATGCACCAACTTGTGTACATGCACACATTTGCACCAATTCTTGAATCAAAACGCTTCTATAGGCGCATGCATACACGCATCATGCTCTGATTCCTACATGAGCCTGTGTGCACCCACATGGACACACAGTGTCTAAAGCTGGGTTCTCTCAAAAGAGGACTTTAAGACAGGGATTTAGATGCAAGTTGTTGCTTTAGGATCACAGGAAGCACAGTGAGGAAGATAAGAGACAGGAAGATGTGTTAACAAGTTGCCACTGACAGTCCCTGGGGATTAGTTCTGCTAGACACTCTGAGAATTGTGCCACTGATGGACAAGGAAGTTGGGGTGTTTCTCTGACACCCCTGTCCCTCATTGTTTGAGTGTGGCTCTTGGACATTAACTTTCCTGCATTTCTAGGCTGACTATATCTCAATAAAAGTGGGAAAAATAAAAAGACCAAGAGATAATTAAAGAGAAAAACACACATGAAAAAGATACAACAATCAATATATATTGATTCTAAGAGGCAGCTTTTAAATATGTTAACATCTCTGAAATTGGGATATGGTTTACAATTAAAAGAAGCAGTGATCTTTAAAATTTCTTTCTAGTGCATAAAATGATGGTACGCGTTATCATAGACAGAGTCTTAGATTTAGTGAAATGTGACATACATGTATGTCCTGCCATGTGCTGAGAGTATCTGTGAAAGGATACAAAAGAAACAAGAGAAATGGCATGGGAAGGACACTAACTTATATTTTATAATGGCTTTATTGAAATATAATTCACTTCCCATAAAACTCATCCTTTAAAAGTATACATTCAGTTTTTAATGTGTTCACAAAGTTGTGCAACCACCACTACCATTCCAGAACACTTTCATCACTCCAAAAAGAAACCCCATACAAATTGGCGATCGCTCCCCATTCCCCCCACTCCTAGCCCCAGACAAACCACCAGTCTACTTTCTGTCTTCATGGGCTTGCCTACTCTGAATATTTTGCAAGTTTATCTGTGTTGTAACATATATCAGTACTGCTCTTCTTTTCATGGGTTAATAGTATTCCACTGCATGGATATACTACATTTTGTTTACCCATTCATCATTTGTTTCCACCTTTTGCTATTATGAATAATGTTGCTATGGATATACATGAACAAGATTTTTTGCAGACATATGTTTTCATTTGTCTTGGGTATCTACCTAAGAGTGGAATTGCTGGGCAATATGGTAACTCTGTTTAAACTTTTGAGAAACTGCCAGATTGTTTTCAGAAAAGACTCCTCCTTTTACATTCCCATCAAGAGTATATAAAGGTTCCAATTTCTCCAAATCCTTGCCAACACCTGTTATTTCCCTTTTTAAATCACCACCATCATCATCATCACCATCACCATTATTCTAATGGGTACAAAGTAATATCTCACTTATTTACTCTCTGGTTTTGTATTATCTTGTCCTTCCTTTTGCTTGCTTTCGGTTTGGTTTGTTCTTCTTTTCCTAGTTTCTTATGGTAGAAGTTTAAGTTCCATTTTAATATAAGTGTTTTCAGCTACAAATTTCCCTTTAGCATCCCACAAGTTTTGTTATATTGTATTTTCATCTCAAAATATTTCATAATTTTCCTTGTGACTTCTTCTTTAACCCATTGATGATTCAGTAGTGTGCTACTCAATTTTCACACGTTCCTGATTTCCCTAAGTTCTTTCATTATTTATTTCTAATAAATTCATTCCATATGGTCAGAAAACACACTTTGTATGATGTAAATCCTTTTAAATTTATTGAGGCTTCTTTTGTGACCTAACACATTGTCTATCCTGGAAAATGTTCCATCTGCACTTGAGAGGAATGCTGTTGTTCACAGGAGTATTCTGTAGATGCCTGTTAGGTCAAGTTAATTTATAACATTGTTCAAGTCTTTTATTTCCTTGTTGCTCTTCTGAATAGTTGTTCTATCCATTATTAAAGGTAGAGTACTGAAGTCTCTGTCTATTGTTGCTGAATTGTCTATTTCTGCCTTTACTTCTGTCAGTGTTTGCCTCATACATTTTTGGGCTTTATTGTTAGGTGCATGTGTGTTTATAATTGGTATGTATCCCTGATGAATTAACCCTTTTATCGCTATAAAATGTTCTTCCTTGTATCCAGTAACAATTTTTGTCTTAAGGTTTATTTTGTCTAATATTAAGATAGCCTCTCCAGCTCTCCTTTGGTTCCTTTTTGCAAGTTATAGATTTTTCATCTTTTTACTAACAAACTACGATTGATGTCTGCCATTTTGCTTTGTTTTCTTATGTCTAATGTTATTTTGTTCCTGTAGTCCTCCAATACTGCCTTGTTTTGAATTAAATAATTTCTAGTATGCCATTTTAATTCTCCTGTTTCTTTTATTATATTTTCTGAATTATTTTCTTAGTGATTTTCCTGGTGATTACAATTAATAACTTAACCTTAAAACAACTCAATTTAGATCAATACCAACTTACTTTCCATAGTATATGAAAACTTTGCTCTAATAAAGCTCTATTCTCTCTCCTTTTTTGTACTATCATTATCATACAAATTACAACTGTACATTATAAGCCCATCAACATAGTTTCATAATTACTGCTTTATGCAGATTTCCTTTAAATCAGGTAAGAGAAGAGTTACAAAATTACATTCCTACTGTCATATATTTACCTATATACTTATATTTGCTCTTTATTCCTATACTATTTGTTTCTTCATACAGACTTAAGCTACTGCTCAGTGTCCTTTGATTTCAGCCTAAAGGACTCCCTTTATTATTTCTTCTAAAGCTGGTCTGCTGGTGACAAATTCTCCAATTTATTATTATTTTTTTAATCTGAGAATGTCTTAATTCCTCCTTCCTTTTTGAAGGATAGTTTTACTGGACAAGATAACTCTGGAAATCAGTTCCCCCATATCCAGGGTTCATTGTTGGTTTCATTGCTGCTGTTTGCTTAGTGACTTTCCTGAACTCATTCTGTGAAGTCTATTCTTTTGCTATATGTGGTCATTGATGTCTCCACTCAGTTAGCTTAGTGATTGTTAGCTAGTAATTGGACAATGGTTTTCTTTAATGCCCGGAATCAATAAGTCTCACAACTTTTGCTGTTGGGGCTCTGCGTATGTGTTGAGCGGAAGTGAAATTCTGCCTCAGCCTTCACTTTCTGCTTACACAGAGCTTCAGGTCAGTCAGAAGTGGAAGATTATCGTGTTCTTGTGTCTTTCCTAGGCATGCACATGCACAGGTTAGAGCTTTCCAAAGTCTCTTGCCCATTCCTCCAATTTTTAAAAATATTTTTGGTTAGTTTCTTCTTAACTCCCACTGGTATTGCTGCCTCAGGCAGCTGAGATGTTAAACAATTGCTTCTGATTGTTGTCAACAAATGTCCTTGAAGATAGACCTTTTGCACAGAGAGAGCCCTAATTCAGGTCAAATATAGACAAGTCATGAAATTGAAGCCTTTGGACAAGCTGCCAGACAGGTTAAGTACTGATAATTCTCTGGGGATGGGGCTTTGGAGAGTTCCAAACCTGCTCTATTTTCCCTAGTTACTGCTAGGCTGTGGTTGCAAGGGTGTGTGTTTTCAGGGCTACGCTGGAGCTGGAAGAAGAAACAGTATTAAGGCAAGTTAAAAAATCATAAAACCCACTGTTCTTACAAAGATTCAGCCATTTTTCTTAAATAAATACACCTCAAATTGTTGTCTTTAATTAATTTCCAACCTTCCAAAAAAGTGTATTTGAGAGTTTTTCCAGAGTTCTCATTGCTGTTATGGAGGAGTAAATTTTTGGAATTCCTTCCTCCACCATTCCAGAAATCAGTCACTAGGACACTGACTCTTCCTATGGATCTTTTGCATTGTATGAAGTTTTTGATATATCCAGGTATTACCCAAGTAAAGTAAAATATATATAAAAGCAAAATAGGGCATGTGTGCACATGCACATGTGTACACATATTGATGTAGGAATCCATATCCGTAAGTATATTAATCTGTCTTTGACACATATTTGTTCATCCATGTGGGGGAGTAACAGGGTCAGCTCTGTACTTCAGAAAGTTCTGCCTCACTCCTGGTTGCAATGAGGAGCATGAAGGAGATGAGATGGAAGACAGAGAAGCCAGCAAGAGGCTGGGAGTCATCCAGCACTAGTGAGGTGTGACTTGGACTACGTCTAGGGGTAGCTACACATGTCCACAGCTAATCAGCCCTGGGAACCCCATGTACACACAGGCCCAGGCACATGCATGTGTAGCTGCATGGTCTGTGTGTTCAGGCACTCGTGCATCCTGGAACATGCTGTTGGAGTTAAAGAAAGATGTGTTACAAATGCCCCAGAAGGGTTGGGGGACGGGATTGTGAATTGTAAGGAGACTTGGTGAGAAGGACAAGGTTCCAGAGAGGAGGGTATGTGGTTTTCCAGGCCTGATACGCTGGACCCACCAGCCTCCCCCTTCTGTCAGGCTGGACCCATCCTGCTCTGGGACACCCTTTTCCAGCTTTGCAGACCCCTTCCTCATTCTCCTGGTAACCCATCTCTAGGATGCAGCTTTAAGAGCCACTGGAGGTCCCTCCTTGACTTGCTATCAGCTCTTCCTGTGTCACTGTGGGCCACTTCCCTTCCCTGTGAGTAATTTCTATGGATAAGGGTTATATTTGTTGCTTGACCTGATCCATCCCTGGAGTTTATCTCTTCAGTTCTGGGCCACGCAGCTGCTGGGGGCAGCACACAGAGGCTGGGAGATAGCTGGTCAAGATCCTGGGTGTAACAGGTACACTAGGTCATCTCTAAACCCTCCTGACACCAAAGATTACAGGTCTCCTAAGTCCAAGATACTACAATTCAGGGCTTTTAAAAAATATAATTTTTCTTAAAAATTATTTCAAATATCTAAATAATAATAGAATGAACATCAGTGTACTCACTATTCAGTTTTAACATATCAAAATCATACCTTACTTGCTTCAGTTTTTACCTTTTATTTTTTCAGACTTATTTTGTCAGCAAACAAATATATTCAATCCACTCTCTGGGTGTTGAGCATTTGGGTTGTTTCCAGGTTTTTGCTATTGTGGGCAGAACGGATATGAGCATTCTTGTCATGCCTCCTGCTGTGTGTGGACAAGAGTTTCTCCTGGGTATACACCTAGGAGTAGAAATGCTGAGTATTCAGCTTCATGCCATTCTGCCCAACTGGTTTTCAAAGTAGTCGCATCAATTTGCACTTCACCAGCAGTGCCTGGGAAGTCTTGGGGCTCTGCGTCCTCTGCCTGGCTCACACAATAGAACGCAATCCAGCAGCCACAATGAGTGAACAGCAGCAACAAGCGACAGAGACGAATCTTAGCAATATCACCATGAAAGAAGGCTACGCCGAGCAGGCTAATCTTTTTAAAACTCCATAAACAACTTACATATCCAAACACGCATGTGCATGCTTATTTATATGAGGGCTGTCAGGAAAACATCCAGTCGTTGTCAACCTAACGAGGAGGGCTGCGGCTGGGCACTTTCCGGACAGCCCTTGTACGCACATACTTTGTTAGGTAACACCTTGTTACAACCACAATCGAAAACCCCTGCACATGCCACTCCCCAGTTCAATCCCTTTCTGTGTCCCTAGCCCAGAGGAGCCGCTCTCAGGGAATAGAGTGTGTCCCTCTCCATCCATCCGTGTTTTTATGTTGTAACTGCTACGAAGGGATCCACACTGTTGATGAGATTTTTATATTTGCATAAATGGTATCAAATCAGACATAGTCTTCTACAATTTGCCCCCCCATTCACCATTATAGCTTTGAGATTTTCCATGTCAATACATGTTGCTAAAGTTCATTACCTATAGCTGGTATAGTAGATTTACTAATTTGCCACACTTTCTGTCTCCATCTTCCTACAGATGGCAATTAAATAATGCTGAGTTTTTGTGATTTTGAGATTCAAATTTCCCCAAACTGTATCATTCTAATATCTCAGTGTAACCATGATCCTGATAAATTCATGTTCTCATTTCCTTACCCTTGATTCCACCCCCGTTGTCCAATGGGTGTCCTCCTGGTCTTGAGTTTGCAAAGGCACAGCCCTGAGAGGGAGAGGGAGGCCTTGGGACACAGGCAGCAGAGGTAGGAGAGAGGTTGATGCTCTAGGGAGTGACCAGGCTCTCAGTCACCCCTGAGACCCCAACACAGTCCCCTCAGCTGGGCTTCAGGAGAAGAGTCGGAGGGACACCAAGAGCCCTTGAAGTCACAGGCTTTACGAAGTCCCACCCCGTCTCCAGGGACGACGGTGATGACAGAACACGCAGCCAGGTCTGGGGGACCTGAGAGCAGCAGTGACCTGTGTCCCATCAGGCTGAGCCCCAGAGAAGAAAAGTCTGGGTACACAGGCTGGAGATGGCCTCGCAGGAGCCCCCACGGCCGATGTGGTGCAGGAGCGTTAGAGAAACTCACCAGACCCAGAGCGACCACACGGCCAGCAGCACACCCTGGTGACCAGCAACAGAGGAAGCAGTGTGTCTTGATTGGTGGACAACTGAGGGTCAACTGTCCTCCCTGGTGACTTCCATCAGTCCCCAGAAGGTCCTCCAACCCCGTGAAAGAGGGAAGCCCAGGCTGCCGGTTTTCTCCCCCGTGGCAGAACAGAGCCTCCAAACGGCAATGACATTGCCTAAAAGCAAAGAAGGCGGCGTTCCCCGCACACCTGGGCGCAGGTGGAGACTCACACCCGCTGCAGAGTCAAGGAATCTGGTTTTCTAGGATCATAAGCTTTCCAGGTTCCCAAACCTCAAGGTTCAAGGGCAATTAATTTGGAAGTAGGAAAATTCTAGCGTTGGGGCTCCTGAGGCCTCTGCCCGGGTTACGTGCATTCTCCTGACCCTCCAGGCCTCTTCAGGACAGCTAAAGAATAAAGGGGTTCCAGGGGAAATCCCCTGTTCTTCTTACCCCAAGATTCTGCCCGGCTTTGACAAGGCAGGACTCAGAGACCCCAGGCACTCAAAGCTGCAGTGCCTTCCCTTGCAGAGACCCTGGTCCACTCACGGTGCCAGAGGAGAAACTGAGGCCCAGGGAGGGCCCGACTCGCCCTGGTCACACAGTCGGCAGTACAGGCTCAGGTCCCCTCACACACACACCCCCATCACCCTGCCCAGTCCAGGCTGCCTCCTACCCTCTGCCAAGGCCAGCAGCCGGGGGTGGGAGCCCCAGGTCGTCTGGAAACACATCCCCCACTGCCTGGGCAGTCATGGCTGGCTCCCCAGGCCCCGGCCTCCCACCGCCGAAGGTTGCCATCCATTTTCTCTCCACCTCATTTGTCTGAAAACCATGAAGAAAAATCACTCCCATCTCTCTGCCTTAGCTGCCACTGTGATATATAGCTTCCATCAGAGTCCCCTTCCCTGGCTGGCGCCCCGCTTCCCCCCCAAACGCCCCAAGGCTAGAGTCGGGGATGGAGCAACACTGAGCCAGCTAATGGGGTGCACTTTCAGAGTCAGGTCAGGAGACGATGCCCCTGCCTTGTCTTTGTGGAGGGAAGGCAGTGTACATATTACTGATCATTGCTGTGTGACCTCAGGCAATTCACGCCACCTCTCTGTATAACTCCCTGTCCCTCCCCCAGAAGCCACACCAGGTCTATTTACAGCTCTAACTCCATTTGCTCTTTCATCATGTCTGCAGGGTCCCTGATGTGAATAATCCTAGTTTCTATTCACCCTGCATGCCAAACTCCATGCTGGGTTCTGGGGACCCACAGCCACTGTTTTTGACAAGCCTCTGCATCTCCTATCAGAGCCAGACATGCAAAAAACAAAAGTGTCACCCCAGTGGAGAAATACAACAATCCAAAGCTTCCTGAGTACACAGGTGCCTGAGATGAGGAAGGGGGTCTCTTGTCAGGAAGTGGGGGGCGGGGCAATGGAGAGTGAGGAGGTGGTCTCTGAGCTGGGTTCGGAGCCTCGGAAGTTAGGAGCATGGCCTCTGGGGTTAAGCTGCCTGCATTGGCATCCTGCTGTGTGATTCCAGGCAATTGTTTTGCTTCTCTGAGCCTCCGCTGACTTCTGGAGAGCTGGAATGGGAATCCCTCGTGGCAGGCTGTGAGTGCCACGTGAATAAGGCATACAAAGCCCTCAGTGTGAGACTTGGCACAGAGGGCCAGATGATACTCTCACAATCTGTGAAGAGTGCTAGGAGTTTGCCTAGAGGTCAAGTTGGGGGCAAGTGGTCCGGGCAGAGGAAACAGCTTATGTACAGAGGGGCGCTGGGAAATCTGAGCCGCTGGGAGAAGCTGGAGCTCAGTGTGTGTGGAAAAAGGACTGAGAGGGGAGGCTGATGTGGACAAGGCTTGAAAAGCCCAGAACTTGAGCCCCAGCCCAAGGGCAATGGGGAGCCATGGAAGGGTCTTGAGCAGGAACGTGGCAAGGTCAGGCTGCGTGTCAGAAAGCCGCCACTGACAGGGGCTGGGGCAGAGAGGTCAGAGGGCTCAAGCTGGAAGTCAAACCTGGCCTCCCCTCTCACAGGCCCCTGCACTTTCCCAGCAGGATTCCAAATCCTCTGTGAAAACCAGAGCTCGATTTTCCTGATGGTCCCCATCTCTATGTGTGTGAGAGCGGGAAGTGGAAGAGCCCAGCTTCCCCGCCGGGCAGCTTCCAGCAGGAGGTGGGGGAGGCCGGCGGCGGGTGGTGGTGGCGAAGGGCCGCCCCCAGGTCCCCCAGCCCTTCCACTGTGGACTCAGTCAAGTGCTCCTCCCTCCCAGGAGCAGAGGCTGTCAGGCGTGTCCAAACTGCACCCCCAGCCGCCTCGATTTCGCATCCCCCAGGTAACACAGACACTGTGAATAGACCGGAAATTGAATGCCAAATCAAAATGCAGCAAATAAATGGATGCAAAAGTCATTTGGAGCCAACAGTAAGAAGCAATTTCCGGACTCTGAAGCTGGGACAGTTCGGCGGAGGACGAGCTAGCCTGGCAGAGCAGGGATGTTAGATGGGGCCCCCTCCCCCCACCTTCGCTGGCCCCAGCTCTCTCCCACTGACCCACATTCCTGATGACCTCCAAGCTCACCCAGTACAGCCCCCCAGCGTGCAGGTAGGGAAACTGAGGCTTGCAAAGAGAGGACAGAGAATTAGGGCCCTGGAGTCAGAGAGATCTGGGGTGTGATCCAGCTCCTCCCATTTCTAGCACCCATGACCTTGGGTGGGTGGCCTGATCCTCAGTTTCTTCATCAGAAAAATGGGGAGCTCACACAACGCAGTATACAGATGATGGATCGTAGAACCGTGCTCTTAAAACCTATAGAATTTTACTAATCCATGTCACCCCAATAAATTTAATAATAATAACAAAAGAAAAATAGGGAGAAGACCCTCACAGTCTGGGTGGGCAGCCTGAAGGCAATGCTGAGTGTGGACGTGTACCCAGCACTGAGCAAGGGCAGAGCACTCAGGATGTGAGCTCCGGAGGCCAGCGGTCACGCCAGCCTTTTTCACTGCTGTGCCCTGGCGCCTCCCCCGTGCCCAGCACACGTAGGTGCTCAGAGCCCACCTATGGACACACGCACGGATGGGAAGCTAAGAGCAGGTTCTGCCGTGTTTGCTCATAGAGCCCAAGAGCCTTGAACAGTGCCTGGCACACGGTAGGTGCTAGTAATGCACACGTGAATGGATTTTGTATTAAACTTCAACTTCCTCCTCCCCCCACTTCCCTCCTGGAAGAGCCCCTCACCCCAAGTCCCCAGCTGGGCTCCCTGCAGGCTGCAAACTGACTTTATTCTCTCAGGGCCAGGACAGCAGAGGAAATGCTGCACCACTATTCGACAGTCACAGACACCAGCAAGACACTGGATGGTCCCCAGTGCGTATTCCCAGCGGGTATCTTTGTCCCCCTCACCCCACTCCTGTCCACTTCACAGATAAGAGAAACTCCAAGACACACGTGACTTGTCCAGGGTCACTCATGTTGAGCAGGGACAGCAGGGATTAGAACGTCAAATCCCTTTCTCTCGTGTCACTTATTCCTTTAACAAAAGGACAATGACTCCTCTCTGGGAGCTGTGAGGGAGCAGGGGCAGCAGGCTGAGAGCCAAGATGTGAAGTGGCCACCAGGAGCTGTGGGGCTGGGGGTGGGGAGGCAGGGATGAGGAACAGAATGGGAGACAAGCGGAAGAGCCTCTGGCTGGGGCCCCGGGGCAGACAGGATATAGCAGGGAGCAGAGAAGAGGGAGAGAGGCAGTTACACCAGAAACATCTATTAAGTACCTACTGTATACCGGGCACCGAGAGGACAGCAGTGAGCAAGACAAAAGCAGCCACTAACTTACTCTCTGGTAGGGAGACGGGCATTAACAATCACCGTGGTTTGCAATCATGTATTACAAACAGGGCTCTGCAGGGAAGGAACAGGGGCACAAGTGGGCCTGGGGGTCAGAGAGGGCTTCCTGGAGGGACGAGGGAGGGGGCAGGAGAGACGAAAGGAGGAGAGGAGAGACAGACAGTGGGAAAGACAGAGTCAGAGGAAGAGTTTGACAGATGATGATAGGCGAAGAGAAGGAGCCAGAAATCAGGGGGACAGTTGGGGAGCAAGGTAGGGAGGAGTGAGCCAGAGTCCACCAGCTGGACAGACTGACAGAGGGGAGGTGGGGCTGGGGAAAGAGAGGGACTACCAGAGAGACAAAGAGCCAGGGAGGCGGGGAGGGAGAGGGGAAAGAGAGACCACAAAGCGCTCCCAGCTCCCCGCCCTCCGGACTTTCATCTCCCAGACAAGGGGAGCTCAAGCTCCCCTCCAGGGAAGCGGGGGGCCGCTCGGCCTGAGCTGAATAATGCATTTCACGGTCCAGGACTGTTTCATCTTTTCCTTTGTAAACTGGGACTCCAGAGCAGAGCTCGGCTGCAGCCCGTGGGGGTGTCGGGCGGGCAGGGGGCGCCCCTGCAGGGAGGCAGGGCTGGGACTGAGTAGCCAACCTCCAGAACAGACCAAGGGCCCGAGCCCCCATGCCCCCTCCCCCCAACCCCTCGCGGGGGCCTCATCCTGATTCTCAGCTGGGCCGAAGCATCGCTGGCAATGGCGGTGCTTGCTGTTACGCGGGGTGCTAACTGTTGATTAAGGTGCTGGTGTGTTCACTGTTGGCTAGGGTGCTCATTGTCAACCAAGGTGCTTTGTTAGGTAGTATGTTTGCAGTTTCCTAGGATGTTAACTGTTTAAAAAGATATCTGCTGTTAGCCAGAGTGTTCCCTGTTACTAGGGTGCTCAACGACAAGGTTTCTGTTGAGTGGGTGCTTGCAGTTAACGAGGGTGTTAACAGTGAATGAAGATGCTGGCTATCGACGAGGCTGCACATCACTGAGGAAGGCGTTTGCTAATAGGGTATGTGCTCAGTGGAAGGTTCCTCCCCTCCTCTTCCTCACTACCTGATTCCCTGAAGTGCCTCCTTCCTCCCAGGCTGGGACTCCCCAGCACCGGTACAAGGACCGGGCTTGACCCTAGAACAGCCCCCTGCCACACCTTGAACTGGATCCGCAGAGAGTCCCACCCAACTCCCTGGTCCTCATCTGACTGGACAACCAAGACGGAATGTGGAACACCTGAAAAGGCCTACATTTGATTTAAAAGGACCATTCGAAATCCACACACAGCCGAAGGACTGCCTCCATAAAGGTGGAATGACAGGCAGGTGGAAGAACTGCTGCCTGGCCCTGAAATCCTGCAGCTATGGGGACGGAATTCCTATGTCATTTCAGGCTTTGAGGGCATAGCTGTGGCTCTGCCAGGATTCCAGGGCCATCATCCACCATGGTGTCCCTTCCGGCTAAAGTGTTCTGTTGGGTGACACCTGGAGAATGAGAGCCCCAGTGTCCTGAGAGGACCCTGACCCAGGGGCCAGAGGAGGCCTGGGGTCTGACCTCCAAGCAGTCGCTGCCTTGCTGGGCAACACTCATCAAGTCATTGCCCTCTCTGGGCCTTGGGTGCACAGTGGGGTTTAACCAGCAGATGTCGGTGAGTCCAGCCAGCTTCATCATTTGGGCTGCTCATCAGGGCGCATTTCACAGATACGGAAACAGAAGCCCAGGGAGGTGGCTCTGTCCTAGGTGTCTACCCAGCCTCCTCTAAGCCTACCCAGTTTCACTCAGCACCCTGTCTCCCCCAGCCAGGTCCCTCCCCAGACCCAGAGAGCCTCTCCCACCCCCAGGGCAATGGCATGACAGACTGGACTGGGCATGGGCTAGAGCCGAGGCCAAGGCTGCCCTGCCAGGCCACTTCCCTGGGCCTCCAGCCCCTCTGCCACCCAGACTGCCAGGTTTGGGCCAGACACACATCTGTAAACACAGTCCAGGGCTCATGGTGTAAAGAGCAAACTCCAACAGGTCCTGCCTAAAGCCCCCCCTCAGCTCCCCTCACCCGCCGCTCTGCAGCCACCCAGCCTCCTCACACAGCCTCTTGGGGCCCACACTTCTCCAGCCCCTGGGCCTTGGCACATGCTGCTCCCTGCTTGAATCCGTGCCCACCCTTGCCCTCCTCTGTGCCTGCTGACCAACTCCTGCTCAGCTCAAATGCCAGGTCTCTGGGAAGCCCTCCCCGCGCCCGGTCCAGCCCAGATCTCCCCGTTCATCTCCCCTGGGACGTGCCGGGCGGAGGTGCAGTGACAAGTGATGTGAGTGTGCCATGTCTTTCTCTTTTGTCTCCATTAGGCTAGGAGCTCCCTGAGACCACATCACTCTTGGTCTCCGTCACATCCCCAGTGCTTGGCACAGGCATGGCTTGCATTAATGCAATGAGTGAGTGAGTGAGTGGATAAAGGAAGGGGTGAGTGATGTCAAGGATTCACATACCACACTCAGAGAGAGAGCGAACTACGCAAATACACGGGCATGTGCGCACGCACACACACACGTGCAAGGGCGGCTTGGGATCAGGAGACCTGGCATCCAGTCCCGCTTGGTCCCCTCTGACTAGGTGATACAGAGAAGTAACTTGACCCCGCTGAGCCTCAGTTTCCCCACTTGTACGATTAAATAAATAAATCACCCCCGGAGTGAAGTGGGGCATGAAATGCACCCGTGAGTGGAAATCGCCCCACAGCTGCCCCAACGCAGGCTGCCCAGCCCACACACGCACCGCCTCGTCCCCAGGCCGGGCAGCACTCACCTCTGGTGCCTCAGCTGGTGCCTCCCGGCCTGGCGCAGAGCCGCTGTGGCTGTCAGTCCTCGCGGCGGCCGCTCCACACCAGACACTTGATGGCCCCTTCCTTATTTAGTTCTCTCAAGGGCACCAGGAGGGAATAGGCACTCGCCCCGTTTTACAGAGAGGAAGACGGAGGCTCAGAGAGCTGGCCCAGGATCTCTGGGGGGTGGGGAAGATGGCCTGTGACAGCCCCTTACCTGTCCTGGCCGCCCAAACAGATCTCTTACATGACGCCCTCTCTCTCTCACTTTCTTCCTACAGCTGCTGCCCCTGCTGTCGACAGCCTCCACGACCTCTGGCCACTGCTCACCTGGGTACAGGCCCCAACCTGGCCTGGGTTCTGCCCAGCTCTGCCATCCACCAGCTGTGCAAGCTGTGCCTCACTTTCCCCCTCTGCAAAGTGGGGGTACTAATACCACGTAGAGTTGTTGTAAGGGATAAATGAGCTACTCCAAGTGGAGGGGCACAGTGGGGGCCCACCCTGACCCCTTTAACTTGCTCTGTGTGTCCATGCCCGCCCCCCTTTGCATTGTCGCTAATAAGCAAACCCTATTCAGAGGCCTGACCTTGGACTACAGCACGCCTGGGAGCTACTGTAACCTTGAAGTCACCACAGCCAACGACTGACAGGTGCAGCAATATAGGAGCCCAGCTTTATTTCCACATAGGACAAACTGAGGGACTCTTCACACTCCAGAGCTCCCAAGGGATCAGGCTTCTCCCTTACTAGTGCCCTTCCCTGGGCACACCTTCTCAGTAAACCTCCTGCACAGGAATCTTTGTTTCCGGGTCTAGGGACCCCAACCTGGCCAGCAAGTCCAGCTGTTTAGCATGGGCCTGGCTCAGGATAAAGGCGCGATCCATTTCAGCTATAGTACTATCCTTTCACTTCTTGGCAACCGGAAACAAATACCTGGGCCTCTCTGGGGCTTAACTTCCTCATCTGGACAACGGGCACAAGGAGACAGGCTCTGCAGGTAACTCCACTGAACAACTGTGTGAAGAAACAAACAAATGCCCCACCTTAGCTGAGGGGTGGCCCCGGGGGAAAGGAGAGCCTTTGCCCTTCCTCATCACTCCACCTCCCAGCTGCCCTTCCAGTCCCCGCAGCTAGGACTCCCCGTCTCTGCCGGCATCCACGCTTCGCTGGCCCAGGGAGGAAAAGCCGCCCTCGACTCCAGACACGGTGTTGAGATCGGCGCAGCGCTCCTCCTACTTGAACAGCTGCCCTCCAAGTCACAACCCCTCCAACCTTCCCGTCTCAGGAAAGAAATTCAATTACAGGGGCCTGAGCAGCCACCGCACCCCAGGATGTACCGGGGCCTGCGTCTCCTAGGAGTTAGGAGAAAGGGTCAGGAAGCAGTCGGCAACTTGAAACGCACCGTGTGGGAATAATGCACTCCGGGGGACTGGCAGATGCCACGTGCACAATGCCTCTCTGCCTCTCTTCCTCTCTCTCTCTCTTCCTCTCTCTGTCTTCTTTGAGGGCTGGTTTACCAGCACAGAATCGACTGTAGCCCTTATCAGACTCTCCTACCTGAGCCCCAGCGCTGTCTGGACTCAGAAAATTCTATTTTCTTGGGCATTTTGAGCCAATTCATTGTGCATAAACACATCGCTATATAGAGATACATAGGTTTCACTACCCTCTTCAGGGCTGCAGAGAATGTATTCTTTTAATATGTCTGATTAAGCTAGAAAAGCTAAATTATTTGGCTTTTTGCACGTGATCTTTTCACAGATTTCTTTTCTGTGGGTAAATATTCATCTTAGGAAAGAAAGAAAGATTTCACATCCACCTTCTAGTGCCTCCGCCCCCAACATTTCCCAAAGAAAGGACCATCTTAACCTTCTTTTAAAAAATTTCTAGACTCATAGGGTCTTAGAAATACTGACTCCCAGCAATTTCAAGTTACAGACACTATAGATTCTGGAATCCTGAAGCCTTTGACTCCTGGGTCTTAGACTTGAAGCAGCCCAATTAGAGGTGTCACGTCTTATTCAGGAATTCGATTCTAGAGTTAGAGGAGAGCAAATACTCCAACCTGGTACAAAGTTCCCCGTAAACCCTTCAGAAAGACCCCAGGTTGGACCCGCCCATTGCTCAGTGAGTCCAGGGATGCAACAACTCCCCGCCTTTTCAATTGAGCATTCTATCAATGATGTAAATTACTGATTATATATAATAGTACGTAAAATTTGCATATGACTTAAATTTGTAAATTAGTAATGATGGGATTAGTACAATATGGATCTTTAAACCCTGGAATTTCACTCAAGGTGGCAAGATGCTCACACCCACCATGAGGGGGTCCCTGAAAGGCAGTCACATAGCTCTCATTTTTATATTCTCACGGTATGTACAGAAACCACAAATGTCCCCCCTCTCCCACCCCCTCACCCCCAAGTCAAAGCTAAAGCTTTACATAGCCTTCAACTGTAGTAAATTAAAATCAGGGAAATTTGGGGTTGGGAGGGCCTCACAGCCAAGCCCTGTAAAATGCTGAAATCTACCCTACAGCATCCCCCCGGAAAAGTTCCTTCAGTCTCTGAGTTCCTTCAGTGACAGGGAACTCACCACCATGCACGACAGCCCATGTCACTTCTGATCTGAACACCTTTAATTGCATCGTTGGAACAAGCTGTACCTTCCGTATCTCTGTTCATTAGCAAGCATCTCAAAGCCCCCCCACCCCCCACAGGAACTGGGACACATTGGAAACCAGGCCCTGCCCTGTAGGGGAGCCCTAAAGTGCCAGTGCTGAGACAGAAATAACGCTCTGGACACTCAGAGAAGGACCAGTCACTCTAATGAGCCTGATGACCCCCTTTGGACCCCAGTCCAATGTGCATGTCATTTCTGAGTATTCGTGAACCCCTAAAGTCCCATGATCCGTCCAAATCTCTTACAGTGCAGATGAGAAAACTGCAGCCCAGAGTGGAGCAGACTTCCCAAGGTCAAGCTCATACAACACCTAAGAGACAGAGTCAGGATCCAAACCTACATTTTCTGCCTCAAATCCAGCGGACTCCCTGACCCCACTCCCACATCAGGCCCTTTTTCCCAGCCACACTTCGCTTAGACCAGCCCAGAGCCTGCGATCTGAAGTAGCGCACCCCCATCCTCCCAGGCCCCCACCATCACGGGGGTGGGGCTGTTAGGTCTGCAGGGCCGCCCCATCCCTTCGAAGCCCCAGGAGACCGCGGTGCTTACCCAGGCCACAGAAGGGGCGGACAGCTGGGCCGGGTGATGGGTGGTTTTAATATTTAAACACAGTTTGCTGCTGCACAGCCACAGGCAAAAGCAGCTGACTCCTTTTTCTTCTCCTTCCTCTCCTTCCTTCTTTCCCTTTTTTTAAATCTTTAATGTCTCTCCCCAGCCGCCAGTGGGGGAGGCGTTGTTTGAGTGTCATATTTCAAAGGGTTGCCACAGCTGGAGGGATATTCAGAGCATTTCGAGCCAATCCATTGTGTATAAATATATAGATATATATATATAGGTTTCATTATCCCCTTCAGGGCTGCCAGAGAATATATTCTTTTAATATGTATAATATATTTGAGCCGCTACATGACTCACAGCAGGGGAGGGAGGGAGGGTGGCCTACAATTGACATTTTAGAGGCATTTCCAGGGACAGAGAAACAGCTGACTTGGGAAAGGGGAGGGCTCTGTTCAGCTGAGGTTGGTCTCTGGGGTCCTGTCACCAGGAGGGCATGGAGTCAAAGGCATGATCCCTACCCCGTGCCCGGGTCCAGCACTGATACACTGGTATTTATTTGCTCCTTAGAGATTCACCTGACCCTTTTGGGTATCCATAGTTTTGCATTGTTAAGTGGCATTCAGCTGTAACAAAGGATTTGGGGGCAATGTTTCCTAGATCTGTGGCAGCCGTGGAAGTTCAAGGCTGTATGTTAGCTGTGTGACCTTGGGCAAGCTGCTTACACTTTCTGAACCTTGGTACCTGCATCTGTAAAAGGATAGCAGGCCTGCCTTGCAGAGTAAAAGCAGATGTATGTGAATATGGAGAGTGCCGAGTGGGTGCTCACGATGGGGGATCTGACTCAGTTATGGGGGTGGGGGGAAGGCTTGGAAAAGTGATCGCTGTGCAGAGACCTAAAAGATGACCCCAGGTGAAGAGGGTCAGGGGAGAGGATGCTCTTGTACCTCTCAAGCCTGCCAAGGCAAAGGACGTTTGAGACCCACTAGTGATCCAGAGAGAACTGGGCTGCCCTCAGCTGGCAGACTTAGCTTGGAGGGCGCCCAGGACCCAGGCGGCCCTCAGGGCCCCGGCCTTCCAGCCTTCACCTCTGCAAGTGCACGGTGCAAGGACTTCCGCCTCTGTGTCCTGTTTCGTTTGCCAGCTGCTCTGGGTGCTTCCCCTGACCACTTCCCAGGAAGCAAAACAATGTCTTCCTTGGTAGCTAGGCTGATTTGGAAATGAGGTCAAGATGAAAAGGCTTGTTTTTCCCTGGAATTCCTCAGCATCTCCGACTCTCCAGCAGCCTCTGCTCCTGCCTCTCCCTCAGGACTCCCTCCTGACCCCCAACATGGTCAGCCTACTGACACCTTGAATTTAGCTCAGTGAGACTAGGCTGACCATAGGTACCACTTGAAATGGGACAGTAACGTTGTTTTCTGTCCCATTTGAAATGGGACGTCTGGTCAGCCTGCTCTCCCCTCACTTGGGTCTGGCCACCTGGAAGAGGAGGACAGAGGTCACCAGGGACCTAGTGGGAACAGAAACCCTGAGCCCTGGGGTGAGAGTTCTTACGTATGGGCCCAGACGAGGTGAATCAGCTTCTGAGTCAGTGGATTTGGGTCCAGACAATCAAATTTCCCAATGCTCCAGGGTGATGCTGAGGGCAGGCTAAGTTCAGGAGCCTTAATCCTTGAGTTCAGAACCACAACCCATCCCCAAAGGCAGGGAAATATGGAGAGAGGACCGCAGGGAGGGCTGGATTCTGCTCTGGGATTCCTGTTTCCTCCACTAGTCTTCAAATTCTATGACCCTCTCAACCTGCTTTCCTCATACCATTCCCCATCTTAGCAAAGGACGTTTCCAACCACCTAATTTTTTAAAGCATCACCCTGCACTCCTCCCTGTTTTCTACCTCTCACCTAACAGCAAGACGCATCACCCCTACTTTGAAATATGTCCAGAATCCTCCACCTTCACAGCCATCACCCTGAATTACGGCAACAGCTTCCTGTCGTCTTCTGGCTCCCACCATGCCCTGCCCCGGCCCATTCTCCACCCAACAGCCAGAAGTGAATTTTCAAAATACAAAGCTGATCATTTTCCTTGCCCTATTTCACCCTTTCCTCGTGCCTCGTCTCTGCATGGCTGGCTCTATCTCATCTTTCAGGCCCTGGTTTAAATGCTGCCTCATTAGAGGGCCCACCCCTGACAGCTCCAGCTAAGAGTAGCCCTCTCACCCCCCAATTATTCTTTACCCTGCCCTTTCTGGGTTTCCTCCACAAACTACAATTTGTAATTATCTGTTTGTTTATTGTTTCCTTGTTTAACAGTCTGTCACCCTCCTCTGGATGGCGAGGTCCCACCAGGGCGGTAGCGGGGTGTGTGTGTGGGGTCCCCCTTTCCTGCTTAGTGCTCTATCCCCAGGACTCGGCACAAAGCCTGGCCCACAGTGGGTGCACGCAGTATACATTTCTGGAAGAACAGGAGGGCGATATTTGATTCGCCCAACCTCACCATTTTGACCCAGACTGCTTAGATCGTGGAAACGCACACTCTTGGGTCAGATGAGCATCTCATTATCCACGCAAGCAATGTCTGGGAATGAGCGGTGGCCTCTTCCAGAAGCGGTGTGTCGGACCACGCAAGGACAGAGTCCCGAGGACCCCGGCCCAGCCTGCTCTTAAGCCTCCCGCCTGAACCTGCATGAAGCAGAAAGGAAGGGAAAGGCCTGGCGGCGCCGGTCCCTACACACCCATTTCACAGATGAGTCAACACCCTCTCACTGCGCCACCGCGACAGCGGCAAGGCCCCCAGCCTGCAGACGTCGCCTCTGGGCTCACAGCCTTGCAGCAGGTAATGAAGGCCTCTGAGGGGGCTGAGAGGTCACCGAGTCCCTCTTCCTGCCTAGCAGCAAGGTCTGAGCAGCGCAGCAAAACAGTACTCACACCCCATTTCCTGCAGCCTCCCGGGCCACCCCACCCCCACCCCGAAGTCTGAGAGCGTGTGGTGCGGTGCGAACTGGGAGTTAGGAGATCTGACTAGCCTACCTCTCCCTTTCTGGTTTCCCTTTCGGAACCACGAAGGGATCTCCAGGCGACGGGAGTCTCAGAACCGCTGCGCGTGGTCTCTCCAGGTCCCCGTGCGCCCTCCGCCCGCAGCCGCCCAGCGCCGTTGCGGCCTCTCGCTTCTCCGCGGAGCGCTGGCGCCCCCTGCTGGGGGGAGGCGGGAGGGCATCCCTGCCCTCGCTGCGGCCTGTCTGCGGGCGGAGGTTGGTGTGGCCTCCCAGGCCGTCTGCAGTGCCACCAGCCTGGGGTCACAGATGGCTAGAGTCATCTGCGTATCTATGTGCCTAGAGTCACCGACACATAGATACACAAATGCCCGCAGGCCTCAGATACCCCAGACCCACTCTAAAACATGAACACAATACCACCCTGGCCCTTTCCATGGTCCCGGGAGCCCAGAAGAACAAGGAAGGGGTGGCTGGTGGGGGAAGGTGTGGACAGAGTTTGGTCATGTGGGCCAGGGTATCCTAGTGTGTGTGTGTGTGTGTGTGTGTGTGTGTGTGTGTGTGTGTGTCCCTCATGGAGTGGAGGAAAGGAGAAAGCGGGGGGCCTGCATCAATACGCCACAAGGAGTCACCCAGTCACCCAACAATGGAAAAAGTGCTACCTGCAAGGGGTAGGGTGCGTTCTAAGGGAGAGAAGAGGTAGACTCCATGGTCACATGTCAGCGTTACAGAAAATCCTCAGGGAAATTCTGGTGTGGCGTGACTGTGGGTGTTATTCCCCTGCTGTGTTCAGAAAATATCCAGGTCCCCTAGGAACCAAAGCAAGAACCTGAGGCTGGGGAGGAGGACCCTTAAGTCATCAGCTCCCTGACTCGGAGTGCTTCCTTTCAGAAATCAGGCTTGCTGGCTTTTTATTCACTCAGTGTGGGCTTGCTGCACACCTGCCACATGCCATGTGCTTGCTGGGCCCTGTGCACGTGGGGAGCAAAATCCCCACCCTTATGAAGCTTAGTAGGGAAGACAGACCATTGAAAAAAGCAAACAAATAAGAAATGTGATGCCAGTTGGTAATCTAGCAATTCCACTGCTAGGTATACCCAAGAGAAATGAAAACATATGTCCATATGTCCACACGAAGACTTGCACGTGAATGTTCATAGCAACGTTAGTCCTGACAGGTGGAAACAGCCCAGGTGTCCATCACCAGGAGAGTGAATAAACAACTCGAGGTACTTGTATATGATGGAAGACAGATCAGCAATAAAATGGAATGCATGACCAACACACACAATGTGTATGAATCTCAGAAACATGATGCTGAGCAAAAGAAATCACCAAAAAGTACACGCAGAACAATCCCCTGGATGTGAAATTCTAGAAAAGGAGAAGCTAAGTCACAGGGACGGAAAGCAGACCAGTGAGTGCCTGAGACAGGGAGGGAGTTATTTAACTGAGCCTTTTGGTGGCCAGATGACACAGCAGACACTGGCAGTGCCACGGCCATCAGCACCCACACACCCTGATGGTTTCCCGGGTCTCTGCCTGAGTGAGGCACCTGCCCACAGCACTGAGCTTGGCTGGATGCGGAGGACAAGCCAGGAGGGAGGACCCTCGATCAATGGGGGCCAGAACTTAGAGGATCAACACCCCGTCTTCCACCAGGGCCAGGACAAAGGTGTAGAAGGGAGGTGGCTAGGGCTGAAAATTTGAGACACCCACTCTCAGGGTTGTGCAAGGGCAGTCAGCACCCAAGAGTGAGAGCCTTCTTAAATGTTTTTATAACAGCTTTGTTGAGATATCATGGACATACCACACTCTTCAAGTGTACAACTCAGTGGTTTCTAGTATAGTCGCAGAACTGCACAACCATCACCACTGGCTAATTCCAGAACATTTTCATCACCCCCAGAGAACCCCTGTACCTGTTAGTCAGACACCCTCTCACCTTCCACCTCACCCCCAGCCCCTGGCAACCACTCATCTGCTTTCTGTCTCTATGCATTTGCCTCTTCTGGACATTCCGCGGAAATAGAGTTATAAAATATGTGGTCTTTTGTGTCTGGCTCCCTTCACTTGGCGTAATGTTCTCAACATTCACCCCTGTTATAGCACGTATCAGCACTTCGCTTCTTTATAGCCAAATACCATTCCATCGTATGAATGAACCACGTTTTGTTTATGCAGTCATCTGTTCGTGGACACTTGGGTTGCTTCCCAAATGGGACATTTTGCCCATTGCTGCTATACACATTCCTGCAGTGAGGATGCGTGCTCAGTTCTGTCGGGCACACACCTAGGCTTGGAACTGCCGGGTCACACAGTAACTCTGTTCTGGGGGACACATTGGTGGGATTTCAAGAGATGCAGTTGTGTGCATGTGACATCAGGTGGAGGGAAAAGGATGAACAAAGGCCAAGAGGCAGGATTCCAAAAGGACAGAAAGGAGGTCGGGTTGCCCGCAGCCTGGAGTTCCTGGGAAGAGCAGAGGGAAACAATCGACATGGCCCTTCCTTCTTGGTAGCTTCTGGAAAGGCTGAAAATTACCAGACGGACCTTAAATAATGGAAAATGAGGCTAGGGCAGGAGTATGCACTTGAGGTCTCAGAGCAGAAGGTCAAGGTGAGAGGTACGGTTGAGGGTGGGGAGGGCTTGTCTTTCTATCCCTTTCACATGGTCTTTCATGGAGCAACATTCCCTTGTCTCTAAGCATTTGCTAACTTCTTTTGGGTTTTCTTCCTTGATCATTCATTGTGTAGGAATGAATCTAATTTCTACAAAATTTTGAATTCTCCAGTCTTACTTCCGTTGAGCAACTTAATTTTTAAAATGTAAGAGGATACACCTTAGTGCCTATGCTCCTCAGGAAAGAGAAAGGGACATTTTTATGACCAATCAGAACAAGCCCTGCACTTCAGTGCTGCTTACCTGGGTATGAAGATGAAGTTCTAAACAATGTAGTAATTAGAGGATTCTCATTTTCAGATTTTTAAAAACATTCAGCAGTGAGAATCCCTCTTCATGTGCATACACACTCAGAAAGCCCTGATTCATTCATCCAACATGCACGTACTATTAATATTTCACCAGGCATTCTGCTGGGCAAAAGGGTTGCATCAGTGAATGAAATAGGTAACCATCCCTGCCCACATGAAACTTCCATTATAGACGGAGCGAGGCAGGTAATAAACAATAAACATACTAAACAAATCAGTTAAATCATCTATCCTAAGGTGGCAAGTGCTTTGGGGGAAAAGAATAGGGCGAGAGGGACCTGGGTGGGGAGCACAGTTGCAGGTAGAATGGTGAGGGTCAGCCTTGTTCAATGGGTCATACTTGAATGAAGAGCTCCAGGATGTGGGGAAATGAGCCATAAAAATGTCCGAGGGAAGAGCATTCCAACAGAGGGAACAGCCACCGCAAACTCATAAGGGAGGAGCATGTCTGGGAACCTCAGTGAACAAGAGTGAGTGGAGTGCATGGAGGTGATGTCCGAGGGGAAGCAGAGGGGCAGCTCATGGAATCCTACGGATTTAGGATTTTGAGGAGAGTGTTGACACGATCTCACCGATTTTTAACGAAATCACTCTGGCTGCTGGGTCTTGACCATGGAGGAGCAAGGGTGGGACAAGGAGACGACCAGTAGAGAGGCCTTTGCAATAACCCAGGTGAAGAATGGAGGTACCTGGATCAGGATATTAGTGGTGGAAATGGTGAGAAGTGACTGGATTCTGAACATACTTTAAAGGTAGAGATCAACCAGATGCAGAGAAAGAGTCAAGGTGACTGTCATGGTTTGGGCCGAAGATAGCTGAAGGGAGGCATTGCCATCAGCCGAGCTGGAAAAGACTGAGGTGGGGGGAGCAGTAGGACCTCTGCTTTGGACACATTGAATGTGAGGCGCCTGTTAGACGTCCAAGCAATGTATCTGGATGGTGGAACACACAGTCCTGCAGTTCAGAAGAGTGGTATTAACCCGCTTCTCTAATACGGTTGGACAGTAAGAATTAATTCCTCATCAAAATGATGCCATGACCTTTCTACAAGCTTTTGTTTGTGGAAGCCATCTGAAGCCATCGCCAGCGTCTGGCCTTCCATGGAGCATGTCAAGTTGTGTATCGATGTCCACAAAGTGATGCGAGAAGGATTCTTATCCACTCACAGCTGCTTTCCAGCCTGGCAAAATACTCAGAGTGATCTTTTAATTCAATTTTTAAGTGTCTCTTCACCTTGTGCAGAATACTGGCAGCTAGGTTTTCAGCTAAGTTTATAACCAGATCACTGGAACCACAAAAAGGGTTTTGGTGTTTGTCTTGCAGCTGCCTGACTACGTAGCCTTGGCGCTCTCCCTCCTAGGGCAGAGCGGGCTGTGTGGGGTCCCAGAGGTCGCAAGGGCAGCTACTTCTTCCTGAGTGTTTACTGTGTGCCATGCCATGCACTGTCCCAATGGCTATATCTGCATAAATAGCATCACAACCATGCCAGGAGGGAAGTACAATGATTACATTCATTGAGTTGAAGAACCCAAGGTTCCAAGAGCTACAGTGATGTGACCAAGTTCACATGTTCTTGAGTATTAGAGGTAGGACTGGAATGCTCTGAGGGACCCTAGAGGTGTCCTTGAAGCTGCAAGCTCTGCTGGGTCAGTGCAGTGGGGGCTGATTCTAGGTCAGGCCGTGGCTGAGGGCTGGGCCATCCTGGCCTCCTGGGCCTGCCCTCAGGATCCACACCCCTGCTAGTCTATAGTCCCATGGAGGGTCCATGGAGGCCAAGCAGCCCCTGCTGAGTGTGTGTGGGAGGGCACTAATGATCAAAGTAAGAGGCCATCACAGCCCTGCTCTTGTTTCCCCTTACAAGGAGGTCCCCAGACCTCCTTGCTTGCACTACCTAGAATTCCCTTCCCACCTGCTTCTGAGAACCCCGGAAAGGAGGTAAAAGTAGGGTGTGGGGCAGGTGGGGTGTTATTGACCATTCCCCTGCCTGAAAAGTAATCAGTTTCTCCCTGTTGCAACCCCTTTAATCCTCGAGGCCTCCTCCACCCTCCTCCACAATCTCCAGCCTCATTAAGATGCAGAAGGAGGAGGTGGAGGTGATCATGGAATTAGAGTGGGGCCCAGGGAAGATGCAGGATGTGGCATTCTGATGGGGAGCTTTCTGTTGGGTGTGAGGTGCCCCTCAGGTTTAGAGGGCGATGTGACCACCCACAGCCCTCTTTATCTACTTGTGCTTAAGACTAGAGCATCAATTCCCAAGCAGTGGTATGCGTAACCTTGGGGGTACACGCTGGGCTGTTCAGGGGTACACCAAAAATAATCAGTAATGGCAAAAAAAACAAGTAAAAAATGCAAAACATTAGTTATGGAACAATAAATGTTAAGTCTGAATCATCGTTAATGGAGACATTTCAAAATTAGATCACATTAGTAAATGATGATTGCTGAGGGTGTGGCTGCGAACCCTTCCCCCAATCACTACACACAGTTTCAGAACGATCCATTTGAGACGTTTCCAGAACTTCCCCAAACATGTATTAATAAATACATCCATAGCTAGACTGTTTGATCAGTTTAGTCATTCACTGAGTAAAAGTAAGTGTGTTGTCTTTAATCATGATTCTTTTCAAATAGTTTTTTTATTTAATGTTTAAATACTTGATCATCCTTAACTATTTAACTGTTACAAATTTTGTAAAATTAAATCTGTGGTTTGTGCTTTTAGTGTAGTAACTTTTCCTTTACTAATTTATGACATCATTTCCACGGTTATACATTAAGATAGGCACTGAACAAAAGCGTCAGTATTTTAAAACAGTTGTTTACAACACAAGGGGTATAATTTATAGAAACGGGTATAAAAGTGGTACCCAGATGGGAAAAGGCTGGGAACCACGGAGTAGAGCTTAGCTCCTGGGACGCCACCGACCATCCAGCAGGTTGTATACTGCACAAGAGCATTCAGCCAAGGAGAGACGAGGCGGGGCCCCAGCTTCCTCGCTGGGGAGCTCTATCCCCCCCGGGGCAGGGGTGGCTTTTTCTGATTCACACAAAGATGTTATGTGGGCTGCAGGTCAGTCTGTTAATTAACCAAAAAGCCTTAGCACGTGATGTGCGAAGCTTAGGTGTTCTCATTTTAACTTAAAACATACTACTACGCATTTATTCTCCAATCTTTTGACACAGGACCAAGGCTGCTTCTTTGAGGAGTCCACCGATCGGAATTCCAGTCATTACCCACATTTATGATTTCCAATCCCGGCGTCTTGGAAATGGAATGGGCACTTAGGGTCTCGTGCAGTTACCTGTGTGTGGAATTCTTCCTGAGGATCTCTCTCTCAGGGGTCCTGCTCGTTTCTAGTTGAGAACAGAATTTTAACCATTTGCCATTCCTGACATTTCACAGTCTCCTAGCTGGATCCCAAGGCTCCCAGAAAGGCACTTTTGTCCATGGACAGCTGTCCAGTTCTTGTTGCAGAGAGGGAAGGACCTCTTCCTCTACCATCTTACTGTTGTCCTTCCTCTCCTAGCTCCTTAAACTAGTGTTTATTAAGCCTTTACTCTGTGCCAGCTTGGTACTAACGATTTTTCACACCCTGTCTGTCACACTAATATGTCAGAATTAACCTCACTTTCTGATCACATGATTTCTATGTTTATTCAATTTTAAAACACTTTTTTTTCACATTGCTAAAATTATAAAATATAGACGAAATGGAGAAGCTATGATTTTTAAATGTTTGGGGTTGTTTTACATTTTAACTTTGATCCTGAAAAAATTTTGAACTTACAAAAAAAGTCACAAGAATAGTGCAAAGAACTCCCACACGCCCTTAACCCAGAATCACTGAGAATCACACATACTGTCCACATTTTGCCACATTTACTTTAAAATTCTCAAAATCCTCTCATATATGTGTGTGTGTGTGTGTATATATATATATATAATTTAAAAGTAAGTTACAAATATCATGCCTCTTTTCCCCTAAATATTTCTTAAGAACAGGGATATTTTCTTAACATAACAATTAAAATCAGAATATTTAACACTGAACAACAACTATCTAGGTCATAGTTCACATTCAAATTTTGCCATCTGTCCCAATAATGTCCTTTATAGCAATTTTTTCTAGTGCAGAATTCAATTCAGAATTACACGTTGCATTTAGTTGTTAATCTCTGCAGTCTCCTTTAAGTTCACTTCTTTTTCTTTCTTGACATTGCCATTTTTGGATAGTCAGGCCAGTGATTTTGTAGAACTGCCCCAAATTTCAGTTGTCTAATTGTTTTTTCACAAGTAGATTCAGGTTATGCACTTGGGCAGGAAGGGATAGCCTTCTCAGTACATCCCACTGGGAGACATGCATGTCAGTTTGTCCTGTCACTGTGATGTTAACCTTGATCACTGGGCTAAGGTGGGGTCTGTCTGGTTTCTCCACAAGTTATCATTTTTGCCTTTGTAGTTAATAACCTATGTGGAAGGAGACACCTGGAGACTGTAAATATTCTGTTCCTTATCAAATTTTCACCTATAATTTTAGCATCCATTGAGGAGTCTTACTCAGATTCGTTCATATTGCCATTGTGTTGCAAAATAGTGGTTTTCTAACTCCATCACCCCTTCCATATCTATTTGTTAGCATTCTGCTGTAAGAGAGGGTTCTCCCTTCTCTCCCATTTATTTCTTTATTAACAGTATGGACTCGTAGATTCTTATTTAATTCAGTGGAAAACACTGCATTACTGTCATTATTTATGCTGATGTTTTATTGTCACAGAGAGGCAGGATTTGAACCCAGGCCTTTTGGCCACTCTCCTGGGCTCTGCGCTGCTCACCAGCCATGTTACCTTGAGCAAATCGCTTAACCACTCTAAAACTCATCCTCCCAATATGAAAGCTGAGTTCGTGTATGTGATGAATGACAAAGATCCTAAAGGAAAGGGGTATTCCCACTCAGCCAAGGCCCAAGACTGACCCCCATCCCGTCAGCACCTCAGTCCCATCCTACTCGACCAACTTCAAGCTGCACCAACCTTTTGCCTGGTCCCATGCTAGGGGCTTGGCATATGCCAATGAGTCAGACCTTGCCCCTGGCAGACTGAGGTTGATCCACCCAACTGTGTCCCAGAGTGCAACAAGACAGTGCAGAGCCACAGCTGAGCTGCAATGGGCATGCAGCACGAATGAGAAAGAAACATTTGGGGTCATCAGCCACTGAGGTTTTGGACTGGTTCCTCCTTGCATCATAACCTCATCTACCACCCCAGTCCTGGGTTCTGAAAGTACAACAGGGACCCAGACAGACTTAGTCGGTACCCTCACGGAGCTCACAGTCTACTCAGGAAGACAGACACTAACCAAAGGAATGACATTTCATCGTGATTATAATAAAGGCCACAAAGGAAAAGCACGTGGTAGCAGGATGGCATTTGTCAAGGTGGCCAGACTTCACCTGGAAAACCAGGCAGAGCTTCTGAGGAAGTGACAGTAAAACTAAGGCCTTAAGAATGATTTTTTAAAAAATAAAAATAAAAATAAAGACTGATTTTGAGTCAGCCTGGTGAAGAAGAGCAGGCAAGGTACTTACGGCCCCGGGGCAGGAAGGGACCCTCCTAGGTTTCTGTGCTGACCAAGCCTGCTTCTTCAATTGCCTCTCAATTCTCTGATTCCCCAAGAGCCTGTTGATATATTTCCTTTTTTACTTAAATTAGCTGAAATTCCACTGCTTTCCACCAAAGAAATATATACACTTTGGATTTTAGGCAAGAATTTTTGGCCATAGTCTGCACCCTTTTTTCGGGGGCATATCAACGTAGGTCTCTCAAATAAATTCCCACCTCAGTGGAATCATTGGCCCATCTGGTTTCTCCAAGGTAAAGTCAAGAGTATCCTTTTGCACAACTGAGTGTTAAAGAGCAATCTGATTTCCTCTTTTCCTTTTGTTGATTCTTCAGAATGAGTCATTGGCACTACTCCAGACACTTGCATGGCAGCAAAACCCAGCCCTCTCTCAGCCACTCCTCGGGCACCACCACCTCCTGCTGTCCCTGTGTCAGGGGTAATCTCCCAGCATAATCTGAGCCCAGCAGAACCAAACAGTTATCAATACCCTCTGGGGTGGATCTGAACTCAAGACAATCTCCCCAAGTCTGCTCTTCCCTCCGTGTTACTCATTTCAGTAAGTCCATCAATTTTTCAAGCCAAAATCTTAAGAACCACCCTCAATTCCTTTCCTTACCACTTCACATTTAAGCAATCAGCAAGTCCTAGCAACCCCAGCTCCAAAATGTCACAACCAGCCCACCTCCTCATATCACCACTGCCTGTCTCCCGCCTCAACCAGGATGCCACCACCCAGACGCTGGTCTTGGCCTCCCCACTTCCTCTCTTGCTCTCTAATCCATTTACCTCAGCTAGACTGATCTTTGAAAAATTCAGATCTTCTGCTTAAAGGCCTCCTGTGGCTCTCCAGTATCTTAGGATAAAATCCAAACTCCTCAACTGGGCCTACAAGGCCCTGTGTGATATGACCATGACCCAGGTCCTTCTCACTCTCAGAGATCCAGTCGCACTGGCCTGCTTCTGGTTTCTGGAACAGCCCTGATCTCTCACCTTTAGGCTCTCTCAAACTCTGTTCTCTTTGCCTATAATGCTGTCACCTGAATTCATGATCCAGAAAACTCCTTCATCCTCTGGGATCAGGTGAAATATTACCACCACCAGGAAGCCTTCCTTGGCCACCCCCAGACTAACTTAGGTCCTCCTCTTTGTGGTTCTTCTCGATCATACAGTGACTTGCTTGTGATCTCGTGTTTCATGTCTGGCTCCTCTGCCATTGGACTGTGAGCTCAGTGAAGTCAGGGACTCTCTTCCTTGCTCGTCACTGTAGTCCGAGAGCCTAACACGATGCCTGGCTTACACTAGGCACTCAGTTAAGTGTTTGCCATAGGGACGACTAAATGAGTGACAGCTGGGACTCTGGAATCTAGCTCCACAGCAAGTCCTTGGCAGGATCCCATAATCATCCTGATGGATTGGGCCCTTTGCGAAAGCAAAGCTCCCTAGGTCCTAAGTTCCCCACGGAGTATCGGGGAAGGGTCATTTTATAGCTTGTCCACGCATGGGGTCTAAGCCTCATTTATGCTCCCTACAATAGTTATTGATTATAGTTATGTTCTGTATGAGGCAGGAATATGATTTTTCATGGTTCAGGGGTCCAACATAGGTTAAAAATGCAGATTCCAAGGTATGTGGACTGGATGGAAATCTGTCACTTATAGCTGGGTAGCCTTAGGCAACAGACTTCATCTTCCAGAATCTTCCTTTCCTCTACTGTACAATAAAGATAACAACAATCTATTCTTTACAGAATTACATTGAAAGTTAGCTAAGAGAGAGCATTTAACACTCAGTGTCTGGCACACAGGAAGACTTAATGTATCACTATCCTTGGCTACTAAGAATGTCAGGCATTTCCCCACGTTACCACTAGGTGGCGACACAGACTTGGCTAAACCAGCAGCACCGGCTTCCCAAGTGTAGCACCCCCAAATCTGAGCAAGAGACACAGAGAGGGAGAAATTGAAGACGGAGTAGGCAGGGACCTTGCAAAGTCATGAAGGATTTGAACCCACTTGTCCTGCCTCCTCAGCGATGACAAAATTAAGAGTTCTGGGCTAGCTTGTTTTATCCCTTTGAGGTAATACGTTAACTATGAGTGCTAACTATGTGACAGACGCTATTCTAGGCGCTTTAAAATATGAACTCATTGAATTCTCAGAAACAGCCACATAGGGTAGATTCTAATGTTTGCCTCATTTTAGAGATGGGAAAAGTGAGGCACAGGGCGGTTAAGTAACTTGCTCAATGACACACAGCTAGTAAATGCCGAGTGGGATCAAAACCCTGGCATTCTGGCTTCAGTGAATGCTATTCCAGAGCTTGCTTCTTCGGTCACCTTGGTAATAATGTTTCTTAATACATTTTAAGTCTTTTTATATCACATAGCTTCTTTGGTGGTTTAACAAATAACTGTTGTTCCATTACTGGTTACATTTCCTGAACCTGAGTCTTGGTGAGGAAGTAATATTGATTTTCGTAAAAGTAATTGTCAAATGAAGTGATGATATAGGAAAGTAATATGTATTGTGGTTTCACAAAACACTGCTCTATAAATAACATAACCTTTTGCTGATGCTTTCTCATTTAGCTCCAAGGTTGCCATCCAGTTCCAGCTAAATTCCATGGACCTGGTTATCAGCTAAATTGGTGGCTTGGAGGACAAATGAGAAAGGAAGGAGCTTGGTCTGGCCATTCATTCATTCATTCATTCATTCAACAGCCACTGCCTCTTCCTCCCTGCCAGGACCTGTACTGAGCTCTGAGGCCAAGAAATGACCCAAACATGAGCCTGCCCTCAAAGAGCTCAGTCTAGTGAGAGTTAACAGACATAGGAAATACGCACACGTTGGCACTGCTTCATTGCCCATGTCCCGAGCGGATGGCATTTGTCTTATTCACTTCTCTATCCTCCGTGCCTAGCGCAGTGCCCGCCACATTTTGGGTGCTTAATAAACGTCTGCTGAACAAATGCAAAGGCTTCATGGAGGAGATGGCATTTGATCTGGGGCTTTGATGACTGGAGAGGCTCTTGACAGGTGAAGGCAGGGGAAAGGGGACACCTCTTCTAAAGTGACTCGTTTTAGAAAAATCATCCTGGCTGCTGTGTGGAGGACAATGGTTCTGGGTGAGATAGGGGACGTGTGAGGAGGCTGGTGTAGGGTCCAGGGAGAGAGGCTGGTGGCCTGGACCAAGGCTTTGGCAGTAGGGACAGGAAAGGTCTGAATGGGGACTCAGAAGGGATAGACAAGACTTGGGGAGTGTGGAGCAGGAAGAGAGCAGGGGCCATGGGCTGAGGATGGGTGTCTGGTGGAGGGGGCAGTTTGGAGAGGCCTTGGCAGGAAGTTGAGTCTGTTGAGCAAAACTTTAGGGCCTTCCAGGTCCCAGCTAAAGTCAGAGCCCAGCTTTGGTGCCATTTCTTCCACCTGGAACTCAGCTGGGAGGGTGAAGCAGTCTTGTGGATACAAAGGAAGGGAACCACCTGGGCAAGAGCCAGCCCGGTGTGAGTAAGAAGCCCTGCCTCGCTTTCTCCAGTTTTCTGTGGCCCCAAAATGGAGAGGGTTGGCCACTGAGGCCTTGTTAATGCCCGGCCTGGGCATTAAGGTTACAGGAAGGTGGGGTCCCTCCGAAATGGACCTCCTCAGTCTTGCTCAGCAGCACACATCACAGGACATGGGTTGGCAGGACCCCTTCCTCTCCTTCATTATATTTAATTTTTCTTAGGGCATACCATATATAAAGTCCTCTGAGATGAAGGTAGAGCTTGATGAATTTTTACCCATGTACTCACCCATCAGAGTGACCTTTTCTAGCACCCCAGAAAAGTCCCTCTCGCTCCTTTCCCATCTCTACTCCTCTGACCCAGGTAACTACTATTCTCACTTCTATCACCATAGATTAGTTTTGCCTGCCCTTGAACTTTATTTATATAATGGAAGCTTACAATATGTATATACTGTTGTTTTTGTGTTTGAATTCTTTTAGTCCCCATACTGTGTGTGAGAGTAACCAAAGATGTCACTTGTGCCAGTATTTTGTAATTTTATAAGTAAAACAGAGTATTTCCATTGGATGCACATGTCATAATTTGTTTCATTCTCCTGTTGATGGACACAGGACTATTTCCAGTTTGAACTATGAGTAAATCTGCTAGGAAAATTATTGTGCAAGTCTTTCTGTAGACATAGGCACTCTTTTCTCTGGGAATGAATCTAGGAGTGGAAATTCTAGGTCATATAAGGGAAGGTCATTAAATTCATGGAACAGGGGTTATTAGAGATGTGGGAGTACTAGTGCACATTTGATGGTGCAACTTATTAATATATGTACCAACTTTGATCCTATTTGCATCCATGCACTTTCAGTTATCACCAAAGAGGCATGTCAAATGTGAAGAAAACCCCAAGTATGGATACAAGTGAATTTTGCGCCATCATTAAATTCCTCACAAAATAAGGGAAAACATCTCAAACCATTTTGGAAGAGATGTTAGCAATCTACAGGGACTGTTGCCCTGGGAAATCCCTGGTTTACAAGTGGCACAGCCTTTTCAAGCAAGGGAGAGAGCCGATTGCAGATGACCTCCGTCCAAGACACCCTGTTGAGGTCACTTCCTTAGACACTGTGAAAACGATGAAAACTTGTAGTGGAAGATGCCAAATTGAATAAAAAGCAGCATGCAGAAATGGTTGGAATCTCACCTACAACCATTTTTGAGTATCCTCCATCAGCATCTAAGGATGTCAAAAGTCAGTGCGAGACGGGACTGAGAATGCTCACGCCCCTTCAGTTTTTGGACCTCGGCAGAGACAACAAAGATGAAGTTTTGTTTTTTTTTTATTTTATTTATTTATTTATTTATTTAGCATGTGGGTAGTTCCCTGGCCGGGAATCGAACCCAGGCGGCAGCGCTGACAGCGCCAGGGCCAAAGCCTTAAGCCACTACACCACCAGGGAACTCCCTAAAGATGAAGTTTTAAACCAGATTGTCACTAGAAATGAAACTTGGCTACATTATGAGCCTAAGTCAAAGCAGGAGTCCATGCAGTGGCATGAAAAGGGCACGCCACCCCCTAAGAAGTTCAAGGTGTCACGATCGGCTGGAAAAACTATGGCTACTGTTTTTTGGGATTCTTAAGAGTATCCTGCTGATTGATTACAAGGATAAGGGTGTCACAGTAAACTGAAGAGGACTATTCCAGTCTGCTGAAACAGTTAAAAGAACCTGTGAAGGAGAAAAGAAGAGGAAAATGGACCAAAGGAGTGCTGCTTTTGCATGACAATGTGTCTGTCTGCATATGAGAGCAATGTTGCACTGGCTACTCTTTGTGCCTGTGGCTTCCAAACATTAAACCACCCTCCCTACAGACCTGGCTCCATCTGACTATTACTTCTTCCCCAAACAGCTTCAAAGGAAGAAATTTATAGGCAACGAAGAGATTAAAGCTGCAATTTCAGCATATTTTGGGGAAAAAAACCACATTTTTTTCAGGGTATAAGTAAACTTATTGAAAGATCTGAAAAGCGTGTTAGGGTTAAGGGTGAATATAATGAAAAGGAAAAATAATAATTTTTTATTTTTACCTTTCCTCCCCTTCATTCCGTGAATTTCTTGACCACCCCACATAGCCTAGGTGTATGGCTAGACTTAATAGAAATGCCGGTTTTCTGAAGTGGTGGTACCAATCTCCTCTCTCACCAGCACTGTGTAAAAATTTCACTTGCTCCATATCCTTGCCAACACATAGCCCCTTCTCTTTTCTCCAAAGAGAGTTTCCACTGTAAGAATCCTCTTTCCCTCCAGTGTTGAATACTGGGTGTTCCTGGCATGGGTGCACTGATCCCTTGGCCCGTAAGCAGCAAGATAGTAAGACCACATCCAGTTTGTTTGAGTATCAACTATAGAAGAAATGGACATCTTCTTGATGTGGACATGACCCCAGAAACTGGCGTGACCATCTTATGACCATGAGCATGAAACCAACATGACGACAGCAGAGATGGAATGAACCTGAGGGTTGAAATGTCCTCGATGACTTTGCCAAACTACCCAATTAACCTGCCATGGAATGGCAGGCTACGTATATCTTAAGCCAATTCATTTAGGGTTTTGGTTTTGTTTTGAACTTGCAACATAAAGGATAGACTCCATAAGCCCTCCTTGTAACCAAACCTAGTGGTGCCATTTCTGTCCACACAGTAGTCAGTCCCACTGAGCGCCTTCTCCTTGAAATCTTCTCTTTGGGATCCCATGCTCACCTGGTCCTCCTTCTGCCCCGCTGGTCACTACTTCTTAGCCTTCTCTCTTGGCTCCTTCTGCTTTGCCCACTATTTTATCTACTTTCCTTCCCTTGGGATCTCATCGAGCGCTATGATGTATATCACCTGTGAGTGGATGTTACCAACATACATAGCTCTGGCCCAGACCTCTCTTCTGAGCTCCATAAAAGTTTCACATAAAAGTGCCTGTTGATCCTCCACTTAGATGCCACCCAGGCATTGCAAACTTACCTTCTCGAAGCCAAACTCCTGGTCTTTCCCCTCAATCTGATCCTCTTTCAGGCTTCACCACCTTAGTCATGGGCTCTTTTACTCCTTCATACTCAAGACAAAAACCTAGGTGTTACTCCCAATGCCTCAGCACCCACCCACACACAATTTTGCACTACTTCTCTCCCTCCCCAAGTCACCACCCTGTCTCAGTCACCATTCCGCTGCACCTGGAAAGCTGCAAGAGCTCCATACACCCACTTCCAAGTGCCTTGTAAGCACATGGCCAGGGTGGCCTTTCAGAAACCTGAATTGGGCATCATTCCCCTGATGAAAATGGCCTCTTATTACTCTCAAGATAAAATCCGAATTTATTAGGGAGCTTTACCTACACTACTCCTTGCTCACCTCTTATCCTTACCCTGTTCCTTCCCATCTCCCCATCTGTGAAAAGTGGATCTTTCTGCCTAGAACATTTCCCTTCTCTCTTGCCCTGTACAACTCCTAACTGTCCTACCTCCCAGCTCCCAAGGAGGGTCTTCTACCCTCACCCCTGGGCCCTCACCCCACATTAGGACTCCATTAATTTTTCATAACGCTCCTCACTTTCCCTCCACAGTACTTCCCATGATGCATAATTATACGGATTTTATTAAAATGATTAACATACAGTGATTACTTTATGACTGTCTTTCCTCTCCCTCTCCCCAACTTTCTCCCACTAGACTGGACAGCTCCTTGAGGTTAGAGAAGAACAGTGCCTACATCACCCTTCATTCTGCCCTCTAGCCTTTAGCTCTGCGCTTATACATGGTAAGTGCTCAAGGAATGTGCTTAATTAGCTAAAAACAAAAAAAGAATACATGGCCTCACTCAATCCCCACAACAACCTGTGGTAGGCATTTCATGAGACATGGGGAAGCTGACAGTCAGGGGAGGGAAGACGCTTGTCCAAGGTATAGGGCAAGGGAAGGATCAGGTCCGAGTCAGGTCCTAAACTCTGAGCCCAGATTTTTCAGCTCTGACCTTTGACCCCTTGGTGAAAGGGCCAGGGAAGAGGCAGACTATGAGCCAAGAGTTTTTCCGAATACACGGGTCATCCCCGTGGACTATAAAGAACAGAAGCCCACCTACAGAGACTACGGTACGCCCCCTCAGCGATCAGAGGAAAGATCACAATCTGCTGCATATGCATGAAGGGACCATGGGAACCGTGACTCGGGGTTGCCCAGATCGCGCCTGATTAGAAATTTTTCGGGCTTGAAGACTTCAGAGCCCCAAGAGTTGCGCAAACGTACGTAGAAAGCCTTCAGATGATCATCTGAGGCGGATATTGAGGAGCTATCGGGCGAGGGAGACCCCCAATTTGGGTCGTGTGATCAGGCGTCTTCTATAGATAGCTCAATGCCAGAAGGGGTCCTTGGCCGGCGGGACTAGAAGACGAAGGGGGCGTTTCCCTTGTTTCCTGCGGCGTCCGTGGCGAGCTGAGTTGGAGGCAGGCTGCGACACCAAAGGCGACAGTTGCGGCGGCGCCATGGCTGGGCTCACAGGTACCGTGGTGTCGACATCTTTGGGGCAGAATGGGAGGCCCTTAATGCGTCCGCGCCGCCATGTTGTCCCTTTGGGGTCACCTTAGGCGTCTCCCGGTCCTCCCTGGGGTTTTCCTTCCGCGCACCCTCGGGGGCCATCGCTGTTCGGTGTCACGTGATTGCCCTGTTCGGGCCCCTGCCTGGACCTTGGAGGTCCCTTCCCGGCTCGAGGGTGGGTCACGGAACTCCTGGGTTCTCCTTCTGGCCTCCAAGGTCAGCGCTCGCCTGTCTGCTCCCGGGATGGGGCAGGCAGAGCGAGGGAGAGCGGAGCTGGGGGGGCGCGACCATCCCCTCTTCAGCCTCGCGGCCCATGGCAAGGGACCCAGCTTCTGAGAGACCTGTCACTGTGTCCCCTCCACTTCAGTTGCATTTTTCTTTTTTTTTTTTTTTTTTTTTTTTTTTTTTTTTTTTTTTTTTTTTTTTTTTTTTTTTTTTTTTTTTTTACATCAGAAGGAGCGTGGGAGAGAAATGAGAAAAGGTTTTCATGCCCCAGGCCCCAGCTTTGGTGTCTGGGGTGGTAGGTCGACGCTCTACTTTCTTACTCTCTCTAACTTTACATCGAGTCTGGCCACTCATTTCCTTTCCTCCAGTATATATGGGGAGTGGCCCTCAAGGGGAGTGGCCCTCAAGGGAAGCTGAAGGAGTGGGATGGCAGGCACACTAATGACCTGAAAAGAAGAATGGGAGATGGGGGACAGTTGCTTTTTCCTTATCCCTTCCAAATCTTCTTTAATTTCTTTCCAGGCCTCCTTATTCCTTTTCAACACTAAATGTTGGGACAGGCTGGGGTCTGCCCAAGGAAAGAAATGGTCTTTCTTGTTTATAGGTTCGGATCGTGTTTTATCCCTTTCAGGGAACTGATGTGTTGGGGACAGCTTCTGTTTACCCTGCCTGACATGGTCCATCCATCCCCTCAGCCTTCTGGACAGCAACACCAAAGCCAGGACCAAAAAAAAGTTCCAGCTTAAGTGCTAATGCCAAGTGTTAGATCTTGTTTATTTGTTTGTTTTAAATCAGAGACTAATTAATGTCAAGCAAGTCTGTTAAAAATTTCAGAGCCCTGGTTGGTTTCCAGCGACCAGATCAATTCCATATCTGAAATTGGTCTTGTTAGAATTGCTGCCAGACACAGTTTAACCTTTTATCTGTAATATGTTGTTTCAAAGAGGAATCCGGGAGTCTGGGTTTGGCCATCGTTTTGTTACTGTTCTTTCATATATGAAGCATATGTATTCCGTCCAAACCTGTCACTGTGATATACCAAGGACCATGTGTTGCCTGCCTCTTTGACTTCCTGTTCTGGGAATGCTCAGGAATCTAGATCCTGTTGGGGTATGTGCCCTATGGGAGGGAGAAGGGGAAGAGGGGAGCATGAACTGGATCTTCCCCAGAGAAGATGGTGACAGGTCTCTGGGGCATATAGAGGAAGTAAGAGATCACCAGAGGAAAGGACTGTTATTAGGCTAATTGTGTGTGTGTGTGCATGTGTGTGCGCATGTGTGTGCGCATGCCTGTGCACTCATGACAGAATGTGCACGAGTGCATGTGCTCATGCACATAAATCTCTGGAAGTAAAACTAACTGCAAATTCAGACTCTGACTTTAGAAGTTTGGAAATAGATGTCTAGCAAATGCCACCACTTATCCCAAACTTACTGTTATAGCAAACCTTCCCCCTCATCCAGCCTATGTGTGATAAAAACTGTTGCTTTCTTACAGTGGAAACTCAAGAAACTTGCCCTTTCTGCCCCTCCCTTCAATCACAATCCAAATACTCTATACATAGAGGTTAACAGTGTCACATAGTACCTCACACCTCTGAGAGTCATGATACCCGAACTCCCCTGGGGCTTTAGGAACTTAATATCCTACTTGGGGTGGTCTTGCCTCTTGTGCAGTCCCACAAAATCATCCCAGTCTCCTCACAACTCATCTGCTCTTTCCTTGGCCTTGTGGGGGCAAAGTCTTGGGGCGGTAGAGACAATTTAGGGAAAGGGGAGGCCTGTGGACATTTAGCCATGGGGACTAAGGGCTTTGCAATAAAACGAGTCATTTTCAACTTCTCCCATTGCTATCAGAATAAATGTTTTCATGGTCTCACTTGTGGGAAAAGATTTTATAAACAAGGTGTGTTTGGACCAGACTTGTAGGCATCACACTGGAATAGATAGTGAATATCTTCTCTGTTGCATTGTGTTTGCTGCCAAAACATGCAAGTTTGGGGATGGGGGAAGTGGACATTGCCCACTTAAGCCCACCCTTGCAGGTCCAGGCCACCAGGGTAGCCCTTGCCTGGATATCTGTCATCTCACCACAACATGCTCCAAACCCTGCTGATGGATGGAGAAAGCTCCGCAGATGGGCTTTACCAAGATCATCTGGAAAGCCCTGGAGCTGCCAGTTGCCTCTTGCCTTCTAAAGAGGGCACAGGAGGTTGGGGGACTGCTATGTCTACAGAAGCTAGACCCTTCCATTCTGCTGCAGTTTGCCTCCCTGAACCCAGCTACCTTATAACTGGGCTGAAGTTAGAGCATCTGGGGCTGTGGGCACATCCCTCAAAGGCTCTGAAGGGGAGGGGCAGCCTTCATTGAGAATACACATTGAAATATGTTCATGGTTCTGGGACATGAGTGTGGAAAACCACAGAAACTCCCAGACTTGAGGACTTCCAAGAGCTGGGCTTCATAAGGGAGGTGTGGGCCTTGCCTGCTGATGAGTCACCTGGAGCAAGAGGAGACATGCTTCACCTCCAGGCTGTGTAGAAGCTGAAGCCACCCAGCCTAAAGAAGATGGAGTCTCAGGATTGCATATCCCCACCCCAGTCCTCTGAGTCCTGATTGCCTTTTCGATGGCCGGATGTTATAGGGTTCACTGGGATCTTAGCAGCCCTTTAACAGAGGGGAACTGAAGGTGAGGGGTAGGAGGTGACCTGTCCGGGTTCCCTGGGCTGATTGATGGCAAGCCAATACCAGAACTAAGGTCAGCACCCTTCTACCCCATAATTCTCTGATGCTGAACTAAAGTTATAGGTGCCTCTAGAGGTGCTGGTTTTGGGGTTGAGAAATGCCAAGGGGCTTGCGTGGGGTAGGGAAACATTATTTAGGTTCAAGGGAATGAGGTGCTTTGTGCTCCAGAAATGTTTGTGACAACTGTGACTAAGGGATTTGAGGAAGTGGCAGAGAGATTTATGGCCCTCCAACTCCCTCCCTTGGTGTTGACCCAGGAACAGGTGTATAGTGACAGGGACACAAAGACACAGACATGGCAGAACAGGCGGCAGGGGGCAGGGCCATTTGGTGAAGCAGTCAGCTGACCCCATGTAAAAGGAGCCCTGACTCACTGAGGAGTGGGAGAGGGGAGAGAGAAGTCTGGAGTTGAGCACCAGCCCACCCACCCATCCTGACATGATGGCAGGGGAGAGCCCAGGGCCAGGGACTTGGTAAGCACCCCTAAGAATATGAAGGCTGGGAGAAGCAGAGAACCCAGTAATGGGGAGAGTGAGCTGGAGAGAGATTCATGGGGATGGGGGAGGAGACCCTGGAGAGTAGCAAGGCCGGTAGACTGCCCTCCTTGTGGTCCTGGTAGAGCTTATAGGGCCTGGAGGGATGAGCTGGGCAGGGGAAGCACTGCAGCATACCACTTATACTATACTATTGTCAAGCCAGCGCCCACCCTGCCCAGTGCTCATTCCCTTGGAGGTGGAGATAAGGCTGTATGTTCTGAAGTCCTGATAACCTCCCTTGGTCCTCAATACCTCATTTTGAAGGTAACTCCCACCATCCCCCTCCTATCTTTCCTAGTGATTACCTGCCAAGTTCCCTTATCCCAGGACAAATGAAGACACCCACCCCTCTTGGAAGGGGGATGTAGTCCTTTATTCTGAGACCACAGGTGAAGACCTCTTTGGTGAGGGAGATGTGTTCCTTTATCTCAGGATAGTGTTGAATGGAACTGGGTGTGTGCGGGTCTCAGTCTGTTCCCATTTTGTTGCCTTCCCCTCCCTGCCTCCCTCTTCCAAGTAGTGTGCCCACTCAACAATGGGCACATCGGCCCAGTCTTAGAAGTACGCGTTGAAGCCGCAAAAGAAGTTACAAGAGACAACTTTTTGGTGCGCCTCCACTGCCCCGCAGGGTCCTGGGACACTGCAGGACAGGGGAGGTACAGTTTTTTTATTTTTTGTAGAGGTGGTCCCTGTCCTCCAGGAGCTTACAATCTAGCTGGGGAAACACAACTAATGCACACTTATACGATCAGTACAATTAGCGATTACCACAATATTGACCACAATTGCGTGAGACCAGGGAAAGCAAGATCAGTGAGGGGCTGGGGGCTCGGAGAAGGTGTTTTAGTAAAGATGGGATTCATTTAGTGTTTGAGTAAGTCCGAATTGAGTGACATTTCTTTTGGGTGGGGTGGGCTTGGGAGATTGTGAGGGGAAAGGAGGAATCAAGGGAGCAAACGCAGCAAGGCTGGAATGAACGTGCTGTAGACAAGGGACAGTGAGGGCCCCACTCCATTTCTTACCCCTCCTCCTCCCCCTCCTCCCTCCACGCCCTCCAGTCCTGCCACACAGGCACGCAGTTGGTGCCTTGTCTGCTGCTCCGAGATTTAGGGCTTCTGGCTGGTGATGTTGGCATGTCCACTCTGCTGGCTGATGTGGTTGTCTGGATCTCTGTGATGGGCCTGCTGGCATGGCCGTGGTGGTGGGGCTGAGACGTCGCTGTTCCGACTTGATCCAGATCAGAATGCCTATGCCCAAATCTCAGAGGTCTGCTCCCTCCTCCCCCCTCCTCCCTCTACCCCGCCACACAGTGGGACGGGTGCAAAGGGGTTGGGAAGGGATCTGGTATTGTCGTCATTATCGGTGCTGCTTCTCCGGGGGCCTACCAGCCCCTCACTGACCTTGGCAAGTGCTCCTCTGGCGAGAGAGCACAGGGGACCCCCCATTCCTGCGCGGCACTGGCTCCCATGCTGGGCGAGAAGCACAGGAGCACCTGGTGATACGGCCGCCCAGGGCTGGGAGCTGGGGCCTCAGTTGGGGGCTCGCCGGCGCTCTCCCAACACCTGCCGCCCGGTCCTCGACACGGTGTACGCCAGCTTCTGCAGGGAGTACCTGAACACCTGTAGTAAGAGACCCAGGACCTGCCCTTAGAGGCTGGCACCCGCAGCCTGTCTGTGACACTGCCGTGCCCGCCTCCGCCCCCACCCCCGCCCCGCCCGCCTGTCCGACTAGGAGAGGCGGGCACGGGCACAGCTTGTCCAGGAGTCAGGGCAGTTGGAGCTTTTCCAACTGTGCTGAAGGCTGCATGGTGGCAAGGTGCTTGGACCCACAACTTAGGTGTACCTCACTTCTCGCAATGGGCTGGGTCCCTGGAGGATATCGAAAAGCGAATCCTACCCAGTAAACGCAGCATTCCAGGAACACCTTGAAGGAAATAAGCGATTCCTTTGGCAAAGGGTTCCTTTAGCAGGGAATTCTTCCAGCAAAGGGTGCTTTTAGGGTTTTTTGGAAAGCGCTTTCTTTTGGTTTCTTTCTTTTTACAAAAAGCATTTTGCCTATTTTGTTTTTTTCTTTTAATAGGGCGATTTGGGTTTTTTGGGGAGTACTTTCTTTCGCTTCCATTTTTCCTGCGAAGAGCCTTTTCCTCTAATTGTTTTTTTTCGAAGCGCTTTCATCTGATTTCATTTTTCTCCTAATTCCTTTGTGTAATTTTTTTTCTGCAATGCGCTTTTTATCTAATGCATTTTTTCCTGCCAAGTGTTTTTGTCTAATTTATTTTCCTGCAATGCGCATTTTCTTGAATTCATATTTTTCCCCGCAAATTAACTTTTTTTCTAACTAGTTCTGGGTTGGGTTTGGGGGATTTTTTTCTTTGCGAAGTTCTTTTTATTTGTTTTTTTGACAAGTGCTTTTTTCTAACTTATTTTTTATTCCACCCCCGCAAGTGCTATATTTTTTTAAAGAAAATTTACCCGCAATGCGCAATTTTTTAAGGCGGAAAATTTTTGCTCTGCGAGCTGTAAAGTCTCTTTTCGCAAAACTCAAGTGCCCCGCCTCCCTCCTGGGGTCGAGTCTGGGTGTAGCGGTTTTTTCTTACCACGTTGGTCGCTAAGAGCCTCGGCGTTCGTCGGCGGCTGGCGCCCGCCGCGCCCCAACTCTTTGTTCCCGGCCGGGCGCGGGCGCACTGAGAAGGGTCTGCGCTGGGAGGAGGGCGCAGGGAACTGGTGGGGGCGCGTGGTGCCGGCCGCGGCACTCGGGAAGGCAGGGATCGCGGCAATCAGGACAGGATGGGTCGGGGACACGGCAATTGCGACGTGGGCTTGCCGGTTCAGGGGCGCGCATCAGGATCCCTTTCCCAACCCGGAACCTGGGCACACTTACCTGCAGCAGCACGCGGAAAATGTACCAGCCGATGATGAGCAGTTCAGCCGAGGCCGCCGCCACTGCCGCCATGGTTCCAAGAGTGCCGGGTGGGTGGTTGAGAGCGAGTGCTGCCGAAGGCCGCGGATTTGCCGAGGTCCGCTGGTCTCGGAGTCCGCTGTTGGGCGCACTGCCGCAGCGGCAGTGGCCGCGCCTTAAGTATCCACCCGCCACCCAAGTGCGCATGCGCGTTGGGGGGGGTTGCCCATGAGGAGGGGTAGCTGGGGGCGCTCCTCATTCGCCAGGAGAGGAAAAAATAATCCATCTGCTCTTTCTATACCGACCCCCGCCTCCTGAGCTGCATCTTAGCCCTTTTCCAGAAGATTCTGCCGTGCCCGCTTTTGAATTTTAGGTAAAAGGGAGGGGAACTGCAACTCTGAGTAGCGCTGAGGGAAAGGGTAGGGGGTGCGCGCCTCTTGGTGCGGAACCCCTCTCTTCGAGCCTAGTGCCAGTGCCGCACCACAGCCCACCTTGAGCATGATAGAAACCTAATTTAGAGGGGGTCACCTGCCCCATAGAGGGAAAAAAAAGAGATGCCCCCTCCAGAAGCTTTGGCTTCAGCAGACCCGTGCTCAACACTCTTCCTGACATTCAGTGTGTTGTAAGCCCACAAGAGTTGATGAGCGCCTCACCTTTCCCTGGTTACTCGAGTCCCGCTTCTTACGGTAGCTAAATCTACGACGGGAGCCTAGCCAGGGCTCTAAACTCTAGACCGGAAAGCGGTAGTCACCGGGTATCTACACTGTGGGAAGGATGCGGGAGGGATTGGCGCCTTTGTGTGTGCGGAAGGGATGGGATGAGCTCTCCCAAGAAGTGATCGGAATGAGCGCCGGAGTAGCTTGCTGCTGGACAGGTCATTTCAACTGTCTTCTGCTTTCCCTCCCTTTAGGCCCTGGTAGGTCTTCCTTAGCCAGCGAGGTTCTTTGTACCGGTTGCGCTGGGTGGCTGGAGCAGGTTTTTGCTACCGCCACCAGAGGGTTGTGACTGCCGCAGCTCCGTTTCCAGGCACAGCGGGAAGATCTAACTACGGTCTGCGAGTGAGGCCCCGGTAGGCGTACTGGTGGCCCGCCACTGGAGAGCTCCTCTCTCCAGCAAGCTGCCTGGCACAGGGTCCAACTGGCATTTGCCCCTATGTAGTCAGAAAATTAATTTTGATTAAAAGCTCACAGAGGTCAAGTTCTATATAGTGCCAGCAGCAGATGGAGAGTGTAAGTGATCCAAGTGAGGTCAGTTCAGACAAAGTAGCATGGGGATTTTTTTTTTCTTTCCTACATCAACTTTCGAAGAAGTTGGCTGTTTTGACAAAATGACGCCAGGCTGTTTGAAAAAGACAAGCCTGTCCTAGGCTGCCATCTTAAAACAAAATATTTGGTGATGGAACTGCCGTTACAGCTTCCTGGAGCTTGCAAGGATCCATTGCTTGCGATCTCCCGCCAGCACCGCTAACTGCTTTACTCACCACTGAGCACCTGCTGTGATACAGAATCCTGACCTTATCCTGTGGGGACATAGCACAGAGCCCATGGAGCCCATGGCTGGCCAGTGGCAACCACAGGGCAGTATTGTGAGGTCTGGACCCCTTGAGGACGGACCGCAACCCCAGGAGGTGATACATGATCTCTGCTGGGCAGGGCCCAGGCAAAGCCAGTCCACTGTGCGGGACCTGCCGGAGGAGCCCTCTGGCGCAGCCCCTGAGAAGCCCAGGGGAGATACACCAGGAGGCTTCCTGAAATGGTGACTTGGAGAGGAGTAGACTTCCATGGGTGGGCAGGGAGGAAAGGGCATTCACATTTGCTGTTGTTAACCATGATCCATTTTCCCAAATAAGTATACATTCTGTTCCTGTTTTTTTTTTTTGTTTTTGTTTTTGTTTTTTTTTGTCTGTCTGTCTGTCTGTCTGTTTTTTGTCTGTTTGTTGTGTTGACTTTTCTCTTTAGGATCCCTGCTGCCTTGGTGATCCCAGGCTGACAGCCAGAGAGCACAGCGGCTCAGCTCCTGCAGAGTGAGGGTTGAAGAAAGCAGAGGGCAGCCACCGACACCCGCTGGCTCCCATTAGGTCGGTTCCTGCAGCGGTGCCCAGCGGCCTTGGCAGAGGCCCTGCCCGGCAGAGATCATGTATTGCCTCCAGTGGCTGCTGCCCGTCCTCCTCATCCCCAAGCCCCTCAACCCTGCCCTGTGGTTCAGCCACTCCATGTTCATGGGCTTCTACCTGCTCAGCTTCCTCCTGGAGCGGAAGCCTTGCACAATTTGTGCCTTGGTTTTCCTGGCAGCCCTGTTCCTCATCTGCTATAGCTGCTGGGGAAACTGTTTCCTGTACCACTGCTCCGATTCCCCGCTTCCGGAATCAGCACATGATCCCAGCGTTGTGGGCACCTAACAGCCCGCCCAGTTAGCTTTCCAAGGAAGCAGAAGACGGGAGGGGAGGCATTGACATAGGTCATAAAGCATTGGAGTTTCAAATCCCGCAGCCTGCGGGTGCCACATTCCTGACGGCGCCTTCTTGGCCTGCGATGTTTTATCCTTATAATGTGAATAATAGCACTGACCGGTGCTTTTATTGTAGAGTCCTATAGTCGTGGGTGGTCTTGTGGTTGTGTGTGTTCTGTCCCCATCTTGGTCCCAGCTGGCAGGATGGCCACCCCCTCGCCTCATTCCTGCGAGGAGTCTGCACCCATCCTGGTCAACAACCCCAGCATGACCCAGGCAGATAAAATGCCAGTCTCATTGTCACCTCCATGACCCCTCCTTGTCAGGGTCTCTTCCCTTCCCAGAATGTTCCCAACTCCAGTCCCTCTCCTGATTTCCCTTGAGTTCTCTTCTACCCCTTTCCTCTTTGGGGGAGCACCTGTCCAAGGCAGGGCTCGATTTTGCACTTATCTCAAATTTAAAGAGATTGCTGACGCCCAAGAGCCTCGCTTTTTCATCTCCCTCTCCTTGGTCAGCAGGCTGGACAGAGACGTGTCTTGACTGTTTGTTCACAAACCTCCCAGATTTTCTCCACTTCATTTTTAAGAAAGAAGTAACGGGTACATGTTGCTCCTTCACCTGGGTGTCTGGGCTCATGCTCAGCCTCACTTCCTTTGCCCTGCCCCCTGCCTTCCTCAGCCGTCCCGAGGAGGGGGCCTCATTGTGTCTCCTGTGCATGCTCTGCAGGACTGAGGCGCGGTGTGTTTACATAGACCTAGCAGTCCCTGGCCGAGGGAAAGGGAGGGTACTCGTGTGTTTCGTAACAGCCATGATCCCCTTGATAGGTGTTTGGGTATTTTTTGGTGTGTGTACGTGTACAAATACATGTGTATATCCCTTTTAAAGAAACTTTACCGAATGTGTTCTGATTTTGAGGTTTAGTAATAGCTAGCTATAGTAGGTGCCGCTGCAGTTTTTATTTAGCATGGGGATTGCAGAGTGACCAGCACACTGGACTCCGAGGTGGTTCAGAGGAGACAGAGGGGAGCAGTGGCCATCGTCCTCGTGCCAGGAGCTTCTTCAGTCCTGCACATACAGACTGTACATTATGAAGAATACACAGGAAGACTTTGTGACTGTCACTTGCTTTTTCTTTTTCTGCACTTCCATGACAAGTGTTGGCAAACGAGACTTTCTCCTGGCCCCTGCCCACTGGGGATCAGCATGGTTGTCCTTCCAGCCTAAACCATCCGTCTTCCTCTTGCCTGACCGGGAAGGGAAGCGGGCCAGGCAGCAGACAGAACTGGAAGCAGCCCACCTAGGGAATGGGACCACGAGGCCACACTTGTGTAATGCTATTCTGGAGCTTTTCTTTCTGGTGTGTTCATTGCACAGCTGTTTGAAATGTTTAATAAAGCTTTATAAACTTTGTCGTGTTGTGTGGCTGCGGTCCATTTGGGTCGTGGTGTTGGATTTCTAAGTTGGTGGGGTGCAGGAGGTAGCACAGAGGGGCTGAGTCCTTGGTGCCAGAGTACCTTAGCCCGAAAATTTGATCTGCTCTCTGGAGAGCAGATGGTGGGGTTGGGGAAGGCGGGCGGGGTGGGGGGAGCAAGGAGCAGGCCAGGCGGCGAACCAGAGGGAGTCTGAAAGTTTTCAGAGATGAGACATTTGCGTTTTTCAGCTCCCATGGCGTCTCGCCTGAAACGGTTTCCCTCCATAGGAGATTTGAGTAACCGATCCCTTGACAAAACAGCTTAAGACAGCTGGAGCTCTAATCATCAAGGATTTTTATGGTGCTGCTTTTGAAGTAAAAATAAAGTGAAACCCCTTACAGCATTTCAAGTGGAAAAATAAATAAGATTGGCCATCCACCCTGGGGGCTCAAGGCTCAGGGCAATGGCTGGAAGCAACAGCGGTGCACGTGCTCCTGTGGCTGTGACCTCTGAGGCAAAACAGGGTAGCTTGTTGGTGTCCTGTGCTGGGTGTCCACCTCTCCATTTCTTTTAGAAAAGGTCACACAGGAGCACTACCTGTCCCAGGCACAGGGCTGTTGTGAGGGTTTATTAAGATAAAGGTGAAAGGGCTTTGGTAATTTCATATGAGGTTACCTGTTTTGCCTAGATTTTTAATTTCTGCTATAAAGTTTTATGTAGTTTTTTTTTTCTGTCCTTTTAAATCTCCCCATTGTCAGTTTTTCATTTGTTTCATTCCTAGCATTGCTTATCAGTGCTTCCTCTCTTGGTCAAAACTTGCCAAAGGTATTTTCAAAGAACCAAACTCTTATTGATTGTATCTGCTGAGTATTTTTCCTATCTGATTCTCTAGTGTTTTTATCTCTGAATTATTTTCTGGGTTTCTGGATATATCGCGTGGTTCATCAAAGTCTTGACAAGCTGAAGAGTCATGCACGTGGAAAGGATGGTTGGTTCAGCAAACATTGAGCCCCTGTGCTATGCTTGCTGGGGGTGTCAGGGGCAAGGCCGAGGCCTGACTCCCTAGGACCACATGATTCTGGCCTGGTAGGAAGACTTAAGAAGATAGACAATTGCAAATTCCAAAAACAAAACAAACAAACAAAAAAGGCTTTTGTGGCCCCACTCTCCTGTGGCGACACCTGGATGATAAATGAAGCCAAGATTATTGCTTATTTTGCTCTCCCTCAGAAAGCAGCTTTCTGTTGTAGGTCAGGCCTGTTTAAGAGTCACAAGCAGGCCTCCCTGTGAAAGATTTCTGACCCTTCCCAGCAGGGAGCGCGCGGCCCACCCCCTCCCACGGTAACTGCCAAATCAGCACTCTGGTTGCCCAGCAGTGCGCTCCACCTTGCCAAGATAACACTGGCAGCCCTGTGTCCCCCTTCCTGGAACACCTTTCAAGAAAATGAAAAGTAGCTTCGTCTTCTGGAAAAGAGCAGGGCCACCGAGCCTCGGAAGGCCATGCTCTGCACCTCCGCTGGCCACCGGGCTCCTCATGTGACGTGGTTTCTCACGAGATACCTGGGGACTGCAAGATCCCAGCAGGCCCAGGTCTGCGCTGCTTTAGGAACTGGTCTGTGCCCTGCTGGTAAGATGTGCTCTTTGGAGTAGGCTTCCCAGCCCTCACATACGGGAACCCCTTCCCCAGGGTCTCAGGGTCCTCTTGGGTACACTTGAGAAAGGTGACTGAGCTCTGGCAAGGTGGCAGTGCCCTCGCAGGACAGCCTGCGTACGCTCTACTTTATGCTTTAGTCTGTGCACCGTGAGCCCAGATATGCCTCTGACAGGAAGCCTTCCTGGACTTCATCCCTTTCCTTAGAGACACACTTTTCTAGAGGACTTTGCTCAGCCCTCTGCTGAGTGCTAGTGTTGGTGCTAGGCACACTGTCTCTTCTGCAGTGACTGGGGTCCTCTCTCCCACGGGGGGCTGAATTATTCAATTAATGGATCCTTGTCGGAATCCCTTGCGGGATTAGGCCCTGGGGCCACATAATAGATAGGGTGGCCAGTCCTTGCCATCTGAGAGTCATCCAGGCGAATGGGAAAGGGGATGACATTGGGTAGGTAATCCCACAGATACATATACAACTGGATTGTGGCAGGTGTTACTAGATGAGTCTAAGGGCATCTGACATAGGCTGGAAAGGACTGATGTTATGGCTGAGCCTTGAGGACAAGTATAAATGTTTGAGCAGTGAAGTAATAAATGAGATGTTATTTCCTACCACTTAATCAAGCATCTCTGTGCTTACAGATAGAGAAACTGGGCTGGAAGTAAAATGAAAGACCACGAGTATCGGGCTACCCTAGAGTCAGAACCCAAAAAGGCTTTTTGGGATAGAGCTCAGTCTATTCAAAGCTAGAGGACTGTGTTGGGACATACGGGGGGAGGGGGTCTCTAAGGCTGACGTGGTGGCAGACCCCAAAACGCAGCCCCGAGAATTCTTCAGTTTCCAGCTGACTAGAACCATCACAAACAAGGATCTGATGGAAATGGGTGGGGACCCAATCAGAACAGCATTCAAGGTGGTGTTTTTGCAGTCTGGACAGGATAGCATTTGGGCAGTGACAGGCAGGGCTGTAGAGAAGGCCATTGTCCATCTAGGTCTTTCGGAATGGAGAGAAGCAGCTCTAAGGAGTGGTAGTGGGTGAGGTGGAGAAAGTGGGCTGGGGGGTGGGGCGGAGGCAGAGACAGTGGGAAAGCTGACTCTCATTGAGCAGCTGCAGGAACGGAGGCCAGAGAGGGATCGTCTCCTGGGTCCAGCTGGTTGGCAGAGCCAGACCCAGTCCCCTGGTATTGTCACCCTCCCCTCCCTCTGTAATGGGGTCACTGCCCTGAAAAGCAGAGAGAACTAAGAAGTGCTGGCCCCAGCAAGTGATGGAATCCCATCCTGACTGTGAGCGGCTTACCTGGTCCCTGCCCAGCCCCGTCCCACCCCAGGGTCTTCCTGAAACCGAGAAGAGAGGCCGTTTGGTCTGCCATACTTTACAGAGAGAGTTCTGAATCTTTAGAAAAACTTGGATTATAGAGTGGGCTCCAGGTGAAGGTGGGAAGCTGGCTAAGCAGCAACTAGAGGCTTCAGACACAAATCCTTGGTCTCCCTTTGGGCTGTCTGGACTCAACAGCGGGTGGAGTTTAGGACTGATGAACCTTGAGAGGCTTCTGGGAGCCCCAGGCTCTATGTCATCGCTTAGTGAGTGAGCCACCTCGGTTTCCTCACCGATAACATGGAGTCGTAACATCCATCATAGCCTGGCTCAAGGTGACATCTTTAGAAATGTTATTTCTTCTCTTCTGTGCCCCTCCCCACCCTTATTGGGCTCAGGCCCCATAGGGTGCGATCTAAGCCTCCAACTCTCACACTCATTCATGCAAGGACCATTGGCCAGGCCTGCACCAAGCTCTGAGAACCTGAGCAGAATCAGACCAGGGCCTCTGAGTGGCCTCAGCTCAGCAGAAGGGAGGGCACTGAGTCCTGTAGGCAATCATTACAATGCCGTATCATCCAGGCTACAGTGGAATTAGGGAGAGAGATCATTTGGAAGGCCATACGTCAGTACCTCAGCGTAAATTTTCTTACTTTTTTAACAAGACCTGAGATATCCTAAAATGGAGAAGAACACCAAGGCATAGCTCTTTCCTGAGAGGCCAGAATCCTGGCTTTGCATCCCTGCTTGGTCTCCAGCTTGCCCAGGACCGTCCATGGATTTTCCCCCCTCTTAGAAATCACTGCCTGTCCATCCTTTTCTTCATGGGGAGCCAGTGTAGGGATACATTTGAGTGCTCCAGTTATGAGTTAAGGGATACAGTTATGAGTTGCACGTGACCCTTTTCCAATGACTAATCCTCTGAGTGGTTTTGGCTCTTTACCTCTTTTCCTAGGTAGTTTGTAGAAAGTCTGTACTTGTGGATTATCTCACCACTTCTTCCAAAGCTAAAGTCTGCTAGTTCCCGGTCTCCCAGGGGAGGCAGGGAGTGGAGGCCCTGGGCCTGATCCCCATCCACTTCCCAGGTGACCTTGCTCTGCTCTCTCTCCTCCAGGCCTCTGTTTGCCCATCTATACTCCAAGGAGGGAGCTAGACCAGGAAGTCTTAAATGTTTCCAAAGCCATCTTCTCTGAAACATCAGTGAGTTTTACCTTTGTCATTTCAGTCTTAGTGATATTGGTTGAAACTAGCAAGCGTTGCATTAAAGAATAAACTTTAATCCCTTGGGTACAGAACTGTCAAGAATCTTAGCTTAGAGTCAGGGCAGACTTGGAAGGGTCTCTAAGGAGGAAGACAGGCAGCCCTTCAGTGGTTCCCTATTGCCTGTGGTTCCAACTTCTTAGCTTGATCAAGACCCTGCACTACCCTTGGGGGTGAGACTTGGTGTTTGTCCCTTGACCAGGCACAGCACCTGCCTGACAAGGCCTGGCAGAGAACTGGCTGGTTGGCAGGCCAGGAAGATGGATGGATAGACTCAATCAATCTCTAGACTCTCTAAGGAACTAGGTGGCCCAGTCTTCCCTAGAAGTAATGGAATTGAGTTTGCCTCCCAAGTCTCCTCTTGGAAACTCTGAAATGACAATATTTTCCAGCCCCCAGACTAATATTTTACACACAGATATCACAGGCATTAATATCTCAAAAGATATGTGAAAAGAACCTGATAAAAGGTGCCACTGCTTGGCATCCTCCCTGTGGCAATAGGTGGCCATGAGGTACCTCCCCACACTTAGCCTCAGTTTCTCCATTTGCAAAATGAGGTGGTTGGACTACTTAATCCTTGAGTTCCTTTCTAGCTCTAGCATTGACCTCATATACCCTGGTGCCTAGGGCAGTAATTGGACAGAGGGCATGGTGACCCCAGGATCTGGGTCAAGTTCACATCTTGCAGCATGGAAGAATTGTGGTGATGATGGCTGCAGCCCCCAGAAGATGAACTTGGCAGGAACTGGCTGAGAGATGTTTCTGCTGGTGGTGAAACGTCCTGGCAGAGTCTGTGCAGGTAGGTTGATGCAGGTGAGGGGTGGGGTTGGGCTCTCCTTCTCTGTGGTACCTCAGTAATGATTCCTTGCAGAATCAGAAGCCTGTATCCTCATCAGCATTGGGTATTCTTAAACATTTTTTTTTCCTAATTTTTAGTAAAATCTTGTATCTCCTTACTGTTTTTCATTGTTGATTTTCAGTTATTAATGAAATTAAAACAGGATGTGGTGCCTGCTCTTGGGCATATAGTCGAAGAGGTCAGAAAGACACAGATGCTAAGAGGATACGTGCTAAGAAGATGGCCGGAGATATTCTTGGGACATAGGCAAAGCATGGACCAGCGGGGGTGGGTGGTACAAGTGTGAAGCCTTATGGGAGTATCCAGGGAGTCCCTAGAAGAGGTGCCTGGATGAGTAGGAGTTTTCAGAAGTGGGAAGCATCATGGATGAACTCATAGACAGTTCAGGCTTGCCAAAGCATGAAGTAAGAGACAGGGGATGGAGAAGGCAGGAGCAGGTCACACAGTGCCAGGTCTGTCTAATTATGAGTTTGGTCTTCCTCCTGCTGACAGTAGGGAGGCCCTGAAGCATTTTGATCTGGCACGTGCCGCGGTAAGACTTCCGTTTCAGCGTGATTACTCTGGTTGCCTGAAGACATTTGGGTGTGCAAAGGCCGATGAGGAAATGATTGCCTCGGACCACGGAGAGAGGGTAAGGTGAATTAGGGTAGAGGTCAAGAGGGTGGAGGAAAGGTTAAGTTAGGAGAACCTTCTGACAACTAATTCCTGGGATTGAGAGGGTGCCAAGGCTGCCTTCTGTGTTTCTGTCTTGGGTGACTGGGTGGATGAGAGAATGCCCAGGAGAAGGAGCAGGCTTGGGGATGGGGGTGGTGAAGGAGGACGTTGAGCTCAATTTTGGACAAGTTGAATGGAAGGTGGGCATCCATGTGGGGCAGGTAGAGGATTTGGATCCAGCAGGAGATTTGAACAAAAGATTTGGGTTATGACTGGTGGTGATTATAGTCGCGGGCTTTGGTGAGGAGGCCCTCGGAGAATGGGCAGCTAAGATGAGGAAGTGGGTTCTGGACAGAGAACCTCTTCCCCGAGTTAAAGGGTGGGAAGAGAGAAAGGAGTCCTCAAAGGCAGAAATGGAAGTCAGAAAGAGATGGGAAAAGCACCTGGAGCCTGTGTTGGCATGGAAATCCAGGGACGGGGAGCGTTTCCAGGAAAGAATCATCAGACAAAAGAGAAAAAACAGTTAAAGGCCTGAGAACCCATGGATGGCAGCAGTTGGGGGACCCCCAGATCCTCACAGGAGCACAAGGTGGACAGAGGAAACTGAAGGGGGAAGAACGCAGGCAGCACGGCCACCTGTCCTGGGGAGTTTGGGAGAGTGGGCAGAAGCTGTGCGAGTTCAGATTTGGGTCAGGGAGACCGTCTGAGCTGGGCTGAGAGGAAGTCAGGACAGACATGATAAAAGAGAGAGAGAGTGAAAGGGCTGTCACCTGAAGTCCTCCTGTACAAGATCAAAGGACAGGGTGGTAAGGAGGGAAAAACGTCCCTTGGTGACCTTGACTAGAGCTGTTGTCAAGTTGGTAGGTCCGTATGCCCGTTTGGGCTTACAGCAAAGTGTGGGCATCTCCCAGGGGAGTTAGGTGGGCAACGAGGGATGAGCTTAGAAGAGAGGGGGCAGCGCTCGTGGGGCAGGGCCCGGCACTGAGCCACGACTGACGGGTGCGTTAGGATGAGAGCGGGAAGAGGATTCCGCAGAGAAGAAGCCCCAAACCATGGGGGTCCCAGGAGCTCAGGGAAGGGAGAGTTTCCAGAGCTCGGGGTTGGGGGTGGGGGTGGGCACAGGTGGGCCAGCTGCGCAAAGTCC